>JAJAQA010000021.1:29946126-30206126 GCA_021464565.1 Rutilus rutilus | reverse complement strand
AGATAGATAGATAGACAAACAGACAGACAGACAGACAGCAGAATAGAAGTGTAATAATATAATTCAGCTGATTAGACTGCACACAGTACTTTAAGTACATTAGACCCACATCACAGTTTTCAGAGGTGTGATAACAAAAGCCTGTCAAATATATTTAGTTTAGCCTCTGAGGTATGAAAGGAAAGAAATTAGACTCATCTGGGCTTAAAATAGTGTTATAAATGAGAGAGTAGAACCAATCCTACACCGTCAGAAGCTGCCAAAGGTCTGTGTCTGTATGAGTGGGAAGCAGACAGAAAACCTGGATTCGTTCAGTCAAACCCAAGCTCTTCTCAGGTGAGCAAAAACAGAAACTCCTACACAGACACTGGACACACACGAACCACACGGAGCATTAAAGGGACACATCATACAAATCAGCATTTCACTTGCTCCTCTATAATAAAAGAGTCTGCTCCACTGAAAGCTTTAAATTGTCTTTTTGAGTCAAATCTTTTTAATCAAGCATTTGTTCCATTCCCAAAACTGAATGATTTGTTCGCCGATCTGAATGATTCAAACTCAGTGACTGTATGATTTACACAACAGTTAACAACTAACTAGAAGAAAAGATTATTAGTGAATATATAAGTAAATTAGCTGCAATGTGACTTTATGCAGACAGTCAAAAGACTGGTTACGTGAGACAAAAGAAATTGATTTCGAAAATAAATAATAAATAAAGCACAGCACGACCCCTTTAAACACTGGGGTCATCCCTTTAGGCATCTGTCATGTCTTATGTTTAACTAAACAAGCGAACACACACCAGTTCTCTTTCCTTTCTCACTTTGTCAGATCTTATTTGGCTCTTTTCCTGTTAATGAAGCAGAACCGTTCCTTCTGAAACACCGGCATCAATTTAAGTGTCACAGTTTATTTGGGAGAGTGAATCAAACCAAATCCCTTAGTCCCTTAAGCTGGAGGGACTGGAGACACCTGTCACGGAGAACAAGAGAGACCCGCCAGGTAAAGCAAGGGAAAAACCAAACCATCCTCCTATCCTACTATCGTTGCTGAAACGATGTGATCTCATTATAATTCACTCATTACATTTGGAAAAACACTAAACTACATAATATAAAACAATAGTATAATATCTATAGTATAACAAACACATGTATTTAATAATAACTTTTTTTATATAATTCAATATCAGCATCGCAAACAACAGATGGATGGATGGATGGATAGAGCTACTAGATAGATAGATAGATAGATAGATAGATAGATAGATAGATAGATAGATAGATAGATAGATAGATAGATAGATAGATAGATAGATAGATAGATAGATAGATAGATAGATAGATAGATAGATAGATAGAGCTACATACTAGATAGATAGATAGATAGACAGACAGACAGACAGACAGACAGACAGACAGACAGACAGACAGAGCTACATACTAGATAGATAGACAGACAGACAGACAGACAGATAGATAGACAGATAGATAGATAGATAGATAGATAGATAGATAGATAGAGCTACATACTAGATAGATAGATAGATAGATAGATAGACAGACAGACAGACAGACAGACAGACAGACAGACAGACAGACAGACAGACAGATAGAGCTACATACTAGATAGATAGACAGACAGACAGACAGACAGACAGACAGATAGATAGATAGATCTACAGATAGATAGATAGATAGATAGATAGATAGATAGATAGATAGATAGATAGATAGATAGATAGATAGATAGATAGATAGATAGATAGATAGATAGATAGATAGATAGATAGATAGATAGATAGATAGATAGATAGATAGATGGATGGATGGATGGATGGATGGATGGATGGATGGATGGATGGATGGATGGATGGAGCTAAAGAAAGAAAGAAAGAAAGAAAGAAAGAAAGAAAGAAAGAAAGAAAGAAAGAAAGAAAGAAAGAAAGAAAGAAAGAAAGAAAGAAAGAAAGAAAGAAAGAAAGAAAGAAAGAAAGAATATGATGTAAGCTAATTCCAAGACGAACTGCACTAAACCCGACATTAAGAAAAAGTAAGAGTAATATCTGTTTATGCAGCAGGTCTGCAGGATTCTGGTCTGATACATTAGTTGGATCGGTGACAGTGCCATATTGAGTTTAATTAATACTGAAAGCACAGCAGGAGTGAGAGAGGCCAGGATCGGCCGGCTGCCGCTGTGAACAGTAATGAATGTTTGGAAAGGTTAGAGAGTTTCAAAGGTTCTTAATGTGCTACCACTAAATCAACTGAATCAGACCATCCAGGGTTAAGATCGAGTGGATATTCTCACAGAGAGCGCTTTATCAGAGGAACCAGACAACTCAGAGATGAACGTTTCTTGCCCCGGACCAGCAGCGGTCTCATTAATCACATTCACATTCAAATAATAACCTGTTTTATTGATATGCAAATACATTTGCGGTTCTAATGCTACATTTGAATAATGATCCATCGCTAATGGTAGCAAAGTTTCCCAAGCAATCAGAGAGTCTTGAAAAAGTTTCAGTTGAGAATAGCAGAGAGAAAAGACGATTGTTGGTGGAAATATGGATTCAAGGGAAATCTATTAATATTCTGCCAGCGCCACGTGTCTGCCACAGACAGAGAGAGAGAGAGAGAGAGAGAGAGAGAGAGAGATGAAAGGCGGTACTCTTGACAGGTATTCTGAAAGAGCAAATGAAGCTGTGACCCCAGACAGGAGCTTCAATATAATAAGGACGAGTAATAAATGCTGGCAGTGAGCAACATTAGCATAGAGATACAGAGATTGAATTAGTCGGTATAGTAATCCACTGCATAAATCAAGTCCGGTTTAGTATTTGAAATTATTGAGGATGTCAATAGACTAAAATATTAACCTACAATTTTTGATTTAAAAAAAAAATAATTTTTCTGTAATTAATCACACCTAACAAGTTTTTATACATGTTTATTTTGTAATAATTTCACATTTAATCTGCAAATTAATGTAGAAACAACAATCTCTTTTTTTTTCTTTTTTTTTTAAATTGAAGTGAACTTAAAGGGAAGGTTCGGAGTAAAATTAACCTAGGGTCCTTTGCACCATGACCTCGAGCCAAACACCCCTTTTTTGGCTCAGAAGCCTTTTTTCCCTTGGTCGAACATTATTAAAGTTAGAGCTTATTTATATATCAGCCGAATGCCTTAGTGCAGGCGCTAATGGATCCAAGGCTGTATCTCGTAAATTACCCCACTAATAATGCCCAGAACGTACACAACTTAGTGTTAACTACTAATTGTTGCAAACTGGTTCTACCAACAAAATATTAGTGCATTCCTGGAACTGGGCGTCGTTACACTACATCCTTATGCATCGCTTTCTGCCAGGACTTTCCCTAATCACTGAAGTGACCTCGACGCCCGGGTTAGCGGTAGCATTAGCCATCAGGCAAGTGTTATTTAAATAAACTCCTGATGTACTTACAAACTTTCCAATGCCTCGTTTTATGAGTACAGAACCTATTTGTACTACTGTAGAAGTTTGGTACCATTCTGGGCATTATTAGTGGGGTAATTTACGAGATACAACCTTGGATCCATTAGCGCCTGCACTAAGCCATCCGGCTGATTTCTCTAAATAAGCTCTAACTTTAATAATGTTCGACCAAGGGAAAAAAGGCTTCTGGGGGGGTGTTTGGCTCGAGGTCATAGTGCAAAGGACCCTAGGTTGATTTTACTCCGAACCATCGCTTTAAAACAATATTCATATAAACCCATTATAATAAATGTCACATTTACCTGCCCTTCAATATTTCCCGTCAGACCAGTTCAGATTTTTACTTGCCCTATCAAAATGCACAAAAAGTTACTGTTTTCGTTGCTTTTGACCCATGTAACCTTGTAAATGGTGCTTTAATATTTCTAACAGGATATATACAGAAATTTAATAAAGTTATCAAACACTTCAGTCTTCACTGCATAAATTATAAATATAGATTAAATATAATAATCATATAAAAATAAATTAAATATAGATTAATCCGTATTAAAACTACAAATGTATTCAGTCAAGAGCAGCGGGTGATTCTCTCTTTTTCTTTTGTTCTTTGATTACTCATAATGACAAACAGCAGCAGGTTTATTAGGCTGCTGTCACTTTAAGACCTGACGCATGTCACATTTTCTCACAAGTCTTTACGTACACTTTACATACACTTTACATCCCTGCTTGCGAGGATACTCAACAAAATGGGCATTTTGGCATAATTATGACCGCCGCTAGCGTAGCTAGCGAAAGCGGTCATATAGGGATTGGCAAAGTTTTTTTTTGTTTTTTTTCCCCGTCACCTTACTGAATTTTTCGTCAACGATACCAGGGACACCGAAACACCGGGGAACATGAAATTTGGTGGGCATGTAGCCCCACTAGACTTCTAAGGAAAAATTTCGTTTGGTCCCCGGGGGCCACTCCCCCCCCGCGCTGGGCCCCCCTAAACCCAAAAAAATGCAGTTTTTCCTAAATAACTACCTGAACCGTGGCACCGAGGATGAAGAAATTTTTATGGTATGTTGGTCTACTAGACTTTTATGGAAAAATTTCGTTTGGTCCCCGGGGGCCACTTCCCCCCCCGCGCTGGGGCCCCCGTAAATTTTTCGTCAACGATACCAGGGACACCGAAGCACCGGGGAACATGAAATTTGGTGGGCATGTAGCCCCACTAGACTTCTAAGGAAAAATTTCGTTTGGTCCCCGGGGGCCACTCCCCCCCCCGCGCTGGGCCCCCCCAAACCCCAAAAAATGCAGTTTTTCCTAAATAACTACCTGAACCGTGGCACCGAGGATGAAGAAATTTTTATGGTATGTTGGTCTACTAGACTTTTACGGAAAAATTACGTTTGGTCCCCGGGGGCCACTCCCCCCCCCCCGCGCTGGGGCCCCCGTAAATTTTTCGTCAACGATACCAGGGACACCGAAGCACCGGGGAACATGAAATTTGGTGGGCATGTAGCCCCACTAGAAAAATTTCGCTTGGTCCCCGGGGGCCACTCCCCCCCCCGCGCTGTGCCCCCCAAAACCAAAAAAATGCAGTTTTTCCTAAATAACTACCTGAACCGTGGCACCAAGGATGAAGAAATTTTTATGGTATGTTGCTCTTAAGGGCCCACATTAACCTAGCCCATAATCACTCATTTGTGATTTGCGCCCCTCCCATAAAAAATGAAAATGCAATATTATTCTGCTTTAATCGCCCCTATCTTCAGTGGAGATGTTCAGAACTGCACCATATTTCATGTGTATGATTAACTTGACATCCTCTGGGGGTATCCTCTGCTAAGTTTTATAGAATTTCATCCATGGGGGGGTATAAAATAAATTCATTTATGTGCACATTTAGTGACTGTACACTCATCGGCCTGTAGATGGTGCTGTTGAGCGAAGGGTTGCTGGTTTAGGATGATACTGTCACACACACACATGCAGGAATACAAACAAACGCAAGCATGCACACACACTGACATCCACACGCACAGACACACACCCATACACACACATACAAATCCACATGCACAGACACACACACACACACACAAACACACACGCGCACACATGTACGCACACATACATACACGCACAGACACACACACACACACACACACACACACACACACACACACACACACACACACACACACACAGACACACACATACACAAACACACACACACACACACACACACACACACACACACACACACACACACACACACACACACAGACAGACAGACATGCACATACTATTACTTTTTTTAGGTATATACATAAACACGCAATACAGCCAAATTACTCCACGTCATTTATTTTTGTGGAAAGCCAGTGCAGGCCTGAGCGGCGGTCATATTTTGTACCGCGATGCGGTACATCTAGTTTTGTGCGTTTTTGTCCATTCAAGCGATGTCTGAAGAGTCTTTGTGTGCGCACGAGTGTGTGTGTGTCACACAGACAGGAAATTCACAGCCAGTACTGCACTGCTTTGATTTGCAATTGTGTAAATCTTTGTCAGTCATTCCCATTTAAAAAAATTTTTATACATTTCAAAGGCTGTTGATAGACTCAATTGCTTTTCCATGAACAGACTAAAACGCAATTACCCTCATGTTGTGCCGCAGGACAGCAATTGCAAATAAATATTCTGTCATCTTTGCAGGAATGTAATATGAAGATTGTACAAAGTAAAATGTCTCTTAAGCACACAGCAGGCATGGATAAAATGCATCACATGACTAAACGTCATTGTTTTCAAATACCTCCGTTTTCAGTCCACACTACAACACGAAAATGAACGCGTCCACTTGGGAGGGCATCTTTAAATAGAGTGCAGGACAACAACACAGTCAGTGTGGACGTAAGGCCGTAGGGAAAAAGATTAGGGCTCATTTATTAATCCTTAATAAAAAGGATGAATATAGACATTGTAGGCTTTCCTTATTCTGTCAAGAGAGCACCCACTGATAAAAATGTTCAACAAAGACCTCGTCTGACCCGCGCCCCGGAGTGTGTTTGTTCTGGTGCTGAGGATGTGGAATCAGACAGATCAATACAGAGCTGCGGCGGCCTTAGACATCAGGAGATCAACAGAACAACACAGCTGAGCCGCTACTGTCTCCACCGCAACCTTGAACAGCAAGGTAAATCAGCATATTAATAAACCGTTATGGCAGTAAACTCGAAGCAATGATTCAAGATGACAAGGACAACAATCTGGAGCTGCGCTACAATAACACAACATCATTCCAAGGCCTCGTCGACTAGAACGACTAAACATTCAGCCTAGCTTATCAAATTCATTGCTCTCCCCCTCCATATTCTAAAACAGCTTCATTTTTGCTTCTCCGCTTATACATTTCCCAGATGGTTTGAGATGAAAGATTATTCCAGCAGCCCGAGTGTTTCACTGGGTTACTTATGTAAGTTCTCTCATTAAAAGACACCCCCAGATGACAGACCTCACCTCTGTCTCACACAAGAAAACAGCAGAATAAACCAGCGCCTGCCTCTAACGCTAAGTCTTTATAAACTCTTCAACGTCTATAAATTTTTATAAACGTGAGTCAAATGAGGTGAGCGTTATGTAATGCATATCCCGCTGAGCGTTCAGTGTAAGTGCATTATGTTATGATGATTGTGGTTTTTACACAAGCTAATGCTCTTTATTCTAAGATCTACCAAAGCAAGGAGGAATGGAATGCATTTTGAAAATCTGTGCTTTCCTTGGATCGTCGTTTACATTGGCAGTAGAGATAAACATGTCCATGCACTTTCGTTAAAAGGCAATTTGACACTGTTTTAAAACAATAGTTTATGAGGAGCTTTATTTGCCTGGAGAAATCTTGCTTTTATATATGTGAATGGTGGAGAAATTGTCTCTCAAGATGCTAGGGTGTTGCTATGTGGTTGCTAGGGTGTTCTTACTGGTATTTAGTGCATTGCTATGCAGTTGCCAAGGTGTTCTAAGTTATTTGCTCACTGGTCAAAGTAGTCAAAACAGTGATATTGTCTCAAGTCCCCGCTTCAATGCAAGCCAATAGGATTTCCACCCCCCACACTACCATTTAAAATTCTGGGGTCAGAACAATGTATTATTATTTAAAGAAATTAACACTCTTATTAAAGGGATACTTCACCGATTAGCATTAAGCTTTGTATCAGTTGAAACCCGGTAGTATTTTCGAATGATCGTGCTTCCCTCCCTCATGTCCCCCTGAGACCAGAGATTTCTGTATTGTGTGTCTGGAAAAAAAAACTCAGATGACGCAAAAATCGTCATTTAGCTCATCAGAGGCGAGAGACTCCAGCCAGTAGGAGGAGCTCGTCCCGCATGTCTTCAACCCGCCCATAGGGGGCTCTCACGATAAAACGCCGTCTTTTCAGTTTCGACTCGACTAGTAGCCTAGTTGTATCATTTCTTCCGATACTGCCCTCTGTAACCGGTAGGCGTGGCTTGGGCGTGGCCTAGTAGGGCAGCGAAGCAAGTGCATTCTGGGAGTTGTTGTCTTTCATCCACATGAGCCAAAAATACATTTTCTGGCTTTTCTCAGTCTAGAAGGCACCAACTTCTACAATAATTTCAAATTTCTACTACATAAATGACCCAATTTAAACACACATTCATCTTTCCAGCGGTGAAATATCCCTTTAAGCAAGGATGCATCAAATTGTTAAAAAGTGACAGTTATAATGTTACAAAAATTCTATTTCAAATAAATGGTTCATTTGAACTTTCATTTCATCCTTTAAAAAAAAGAATCACACTTTTCACAAAAATATGAAGCAGCACAACTGTTTTAAACATTAATAAAACATTATACAGTCAGTGCGTGCAGAATTATTAGGCACGTTGGCATATTTTGTCTTTTCTTCTCCACCTGTTTTTGTCTGCTGTGACCCAACGAGTATTTCACTTTCCAATGGTCATGTCTTTACTGCAATTTCTAGTATTGCATTAGTATTGCATCCTTCTCATGGGGATTTAATCATTTTTGACTTTTAAGTCTGAGTTAAATCTCTTTTTTGGCTTATTTTATCTGTAAAGGAAAACGTGCCTAATAATTATGCACACCTGAATATGAGGCGTTTTTCATTTCCAGCCTTCATGAACAATTATATATCACTTATAAATGATTAAATACAAAATGAATTGTAGTTATTAAGATTCATGTGGTTTGGAATTGGTCAAATGTGCCTGGAAAAAAAATATGATCAGAAAATCAACGTGCCTAATAATTCTGCACGCACTGTAAATGTTTCTTGAGCATCAAATCAGCATGATTTCTGAAGGATCATGTGACACTGAAGACTGGAGTAATGATGCCGAAAATTCAACTCTGATCACAAATGATGTTGGACAAGTTACATGCTGAACTTTAATACGTAAGAATAATGGTTTGTTTTTATAGTAAGGTTATAAAGTTCTCATATAAATATTTTTTTTTATTGTTGTTTATTATTTATTATTCATATTTCAACAACTATTATTAAAATTATATATTGGGAAATTATAAAGGTTCAATGAAATATTGGGAAATAGATTAGAATGAAATATTGGGAAATTATCTTTTTTACATAAGAATAATGTTTTGTTTTTATAGTAAGGTTATAAAGTTCTCATATAAATATAATTTTTTTATTGTTGTTTATTATTTATTATTCATATTTCAACAACTATTATTAAAATTATATATTGGGAAATTATAAAGGTTCAATGAAATACTGGGAAATAGATTAGAATGAAATATTATGACAAAGTATTTATAATGGATATATTTATGATTCTAAGATGTATTTCAAAGTTACCACAGTTACTTTAAACTCATTCTGCCATCTGGATCTCCAGCGGATTTGAGTGTTCTTCGCTCGCGGACGTCTGTCAGGAGCATGACGAACAGCATCTTGACGGTTGATGAATCAGTGAGTTTAGTGCTGGTGTGAAGCTGCTTGTCATTCTGTGTCTCCGAGCACTTTCTTTCATCTTTCCTTCGTTACGTAATATGGAGATGCGGGCAAAAGGGCAGAACGGAAGATGCTGCCGGTACCTAGTCCAGCACAGCAATATCTCAGGAACATCAGCGAAATAGACAGAAGGAGAGAAAGATCAAGACAATTAACAAGAGAGAGGAAAAGGGCTGGTTCAGATACTGAGAACTCGATAGCTCACTCGGCACACTTTGTTGTGTTCTCCTCTGATGTAGGACTACAGATAAAACCAATCACAACCAGTGCTGAGTAGATTACAGTAATTGTAGGCCATTACTGATTACAAATTACATGACGAAAATTGTAGTTAGTAATGTAATCTATCATTTTAGCTTATCAAATCTGACTACTTTTTGATTACTTTTAGATTACTTTTGACCTTGATTGTTTATCACATAGATTTGAATAGAATTTTTTTTTAAACATATACATCTGAAAAAAAAACCTATAAATTAAAATTTTATGTATAAATCGAAAATATATGAAATTATAAAGAAAGAAAATATATTCTAATTTCATCACCAACATGAAGGACCCAAAAGCTGAAGGTGTGTGAGTTTACGGAAAGCTATTAAATATATCAGAAATGTAACATTTGAAAAAAATCAATTAAACACACACACAAAAAAAAAAAATAGTTGAGCTGCATGTCATGTGACCAATAACTGACATCAGAGAAGCAATTAACTGTAATTTACTGCCATTGGGTAAAAATAACTGTACTTTAAAATGCAATATAATCTAATTACAAGTACATAATCCTGGTTACAGTTTCTACCCAGCACTGATCACAACCAGGGATGTGCAAATATACTAGTTGACCTCACTAATCGACTAGTTGGTTATTGAACAACTATTCAATCATCATAGCTTATCTGAATTAGACTGGGTAAACCCAGCCCGATCTGCCGGAGATTTGATTTCGCCCTGGAAACCTGTACATTCTTCTATTCTGCTTGCATTACAAATCTGCGGAGACCAATCACAAACTGGCTTATCCACCTGGCGCGCTATTGGCAGGTTTAATCCAATCCAATTCCTTTTAACCTCTCGACGATTCTCAATGGCTTCTTTAGTTTAGCAAACAAATGGCTCGAGTGGAGTGGGTGTAAAAACCACTCGCTTTCATGTATTTTTTCGCTCGATGCCATTGCTTCTGCAAACCACTGATTGATGCTACAAACCAACGCGTTTGTTGACACGTTTCCTGCCTGGAGTTTTCGCTGCAAAGCACACCACCCGGATCGTTGGTCTGATTGGTTGAAGGACTATCCAATTGCGTACAGAGTCATTTGAACTATGCCCCGTTGATCACGGCTCTTGTGCAGTAGAAAATACAGAGCAGACTCTCCAGACTAATGTTCAATCCTAAAAGATTTGAGCTTGGTCTGGTGATAGCCAGACTATAAAGTAACATCAGTCTAGTCTAGTGCATGAAGTGAAGTGGGGAGTTTCTGAAACAAACTGAACTGAAAACTAATGGTGTTCTCCTGTCTGTCAAACATGTAGTTCCTCCTCAAACCCAGGCCATTGGTTGAGCCAGTGTCGACCAAATTGCACCACTCAAACAAACAGACTGCAATTCATTTCTATGCCGCTGGCGGTGCAGAAATATCACGCTACCTTTAACCTTGACTAAGGGCTGGGTGTTACCCACTCATATCACTGTGACAGTTTAAGTAATGTCTTTAAACACCCTGAGGAATTCTGGGGTGGGAGACAATTTCACGGTCGCTTGTTCTAAATGTTTAGTTTCTGCTTCTGCAGATTGATTTTGAGGTTCTACATCTTTTAAATAGTAGAAAGCCTTGCATTCGCATAAGCCTGGGTGACCAAGTTTGATGGGAAAGCACTGATAGGATGGAGGAGGGAGTGAGGGTGAAAAAAAAAAGACTAAGATTTGCCTCTACTGCCCCCTTCAGACTGAGTCTATACACATCCACATAAATCAGATAGAAAAACAAAGGATTATTCCACCTGAACCCTCAGAACAGCTGCTTACAGTCAATTACGAGACTCAGCGTTGAGTTTACAAAAGGATTATTTTATGATGTGTTTAACCTCAAGGGCTGTCAAGCTCCAGAAAGGATGCAAATCATACATCGTGCAAAATTATGCATCATAAAAGTTCCAGAAAACAGAGTGAACTGATATGGTGGATGGCGAGATTGTGTTATTAGAGAGAGTAATATTGCTGAGAATGACTAAATGTTGTGTGGAATTCCCTTTTGGTTTGGGTGTGTTTTATACAAATGACCAAACTAACAAGACGATAATCAAGAATCAAGCTGAGAAAAACAGCAGCATACGAAACAATATGAAGAGTGGATCAAACAGCTTGTTAATACTCCTGTGAAAGGAAAGAGCAGGTTCAGGTTCTGAATGCTTAACCACTACACAAGTCTGTCCTGTATGCGAGATGAAGAATTAAATGAGAGGGTGAATGTGAGCAGTCAGGGGTTTGTTCTGACGAGGAAATCCACTGGGGTTTCTATCATGTGAACCTTTGATCATATGCCCCTGAGTAAATTATCCCCAACAAAGCGGTTCCACAGCTGCCTCCACGCTTAACTCGAATCCATCCCTGTGATGTGTCAAAGCATGTGTGCGTGTGTGTGACTCCTTTTAAAGCCTTGCACAGGCGCTGCATCACCCGGCTCTATGATGTACTAATGATCCGCGTGATACACCACCTGTGTAGCGAGCCTCAGTCGGCCTACAGATGCTGTCAGGTCTTATTCAGTGTTCCCTTTCCAGTGCATACGAGAGGCAGCACTTTAAGCCAAAAAAGCACAGTCAATGTTCCCTGGCTCTCTCAACACATTGTCACAAGTCATTGTGTCAAAACTGAGCATGTGTGTGTGTGTGCGTGTGTGTGCAGAAGGACAAGTATCGGCAACGCTAATAGAGCCTGTCAATAACATCCACTCTTCAGTTTTCTCTTTCACACATTACTCAAGTCTCTTTCTCTCTCTTTCTCTCGGGAAGAAAAGAGTTTAATGGCATTGTAATTCCACTCCATTGGCCAAACACTGTCTGAGGCCATGAACATTGTGTGTGAGAGCGCCTGCGTATATCACTAAGGGATGTTTGCAGAAAAATCTTGATTTCTTTTAATAATTAAAAAAGTTGTCGAGTTTACCGAATATTTTTCGTCATTGACTGATATTTTTTTAGCTGAAGGTCTTCCATCATTTTGACAGAATAGACTGACAGTGATCTATTGATCCTGTAACTGTAATTCCCACCACTGTCCAGTTGTTGGCGAGTGCACTTATTAAAGGGGTGGTTTATTGATGATTTCACTTTTCTAACTTTAGTTAGTGTGTATTGTTGCTGTTTGAGCATAAACAACATCTGCAAAGTTATGACGCTCAAAGCTCAAAGCAAAGGAAGATATTTGCTTTTAAAGAAATCGTTTTTTAAGGACTACAACAAACGGCTGGTAGAGACTACACAACATTCCTCCCGGGTTAGTGACATCACAAACCCTAAAATTTACATAAACCCCGCCCCCGGGAACACGCAGTCCATGTTGAGAAGAGGAAGAGTTGTTGTAGTCGAGCACATTTGTGAGTCTGCTCAAGCTGTCGCATCAGTCTTTTTTGCATGCAATACAGGACGTAACACAAATGCAATATCATGTCACTCTGTAGGCATCTTACAACAGTTCCCACACAAGCGATTTATAGATTATCATGACAGAATATGCTAATTGAAGATAGTTAACTCCACATCAGCAACATAAATTCATCAACTAACCATTCAGAAACATCCTGTTGCTTCTACATGTTGTCACTTCTTCTCGAGTCTCTCCATCATTGTCCGACTCCAGTTTAAACATAAAAGGCAGAGCAGTGTCTGACATTTTAGTGCATGTCTGCGTGAGGTAATCGTAGTTACTAACACAAAGGAGCAGTTGTAGCTCCGCCCTCTGTGCCGGGAGCAGCAGCTCATTTGCATTTAAAGGGACACACACGAAACAACATGTTTTTTTGAGCCTCGAACAGGGACAACTTTAACATGCTGTAAAAAATATCTGTGGGGTATTTTGAGCTAAAACGTCACATACACACTCTGGGGACAACAGAGACTTATTTTACATCTTGTGGAAAGGGGCATTATACTACCCCTTTAATAATCTATTTTCTAGTACTCTCGTCTTTGATCTCAGTGCATGATGTCTCTGTCCAGCCTGTGGCTTTAGTTACAGAGTGTGAAAAGTTTCTTCAAACGGCCAAATAGTTGTGATGTTGATAAAAGAGATGAAAAAAGAAGGACTGATGCGGATGCGGTGGAGGATGAAGGACAAACAACAGACAACGTTTCTGCATAGGCAAGCATCCAGTTTAAGTCCAAGCAGAGACACAGAGGAAGGTTTGAGTTCAGGCACATTCAGAAAGTCGATTGAGTTCAGTTCAGTTCATTTTTTGAATGTTTTTTGTTCATATTTTAATCGTAATTGTATTTTGTAACATTGCATTGTTCACGTTTGCCTGTTCAGACACAAAGGTCGTGTTTAAGTGGCCTCCGCTGTCATTGCGAGGGGGGGAAATTAAACATTCATCTGTTTAGTGTGGTGTCGAATAAGAAAAGTGAAGCACAGTTTCTGTTCATCTGTTCTCTTCATAAAGAAAGGCATAATCTATCCTATATGCTCATCCAGTAAGTTCATGCTAAAAATGAAAATGTAAATGAAAACAAAATCAATTAAATGTCTTATTATCATTCAAATATGCTAACTGAATTTTTACAACCCTATCCGTCAAAACGACAGACAGCAAGAAAGTCTGACGCAACCACTGATTTACATAAAGGTATTGTATTATCATATGTCGTGTATGTCTTCACAAGACCTGGTATAGGGTAATTCACAACATAAATATATATATATATAAATATATAAATATATATATATATATATATTTGAAAAATAATGAAATATAAAAAAAAATATATATATATATATATAATATATATATATATATATATATATATATATATATATATACACTCACCTAAAGGATTATTAGGAACACCATACTAATACTGTGTTTGACCCCCTTTCGCCTTCAGAACTGCCTTAATTCTACGTGGCATTGATTCAACAAGGTGCTGAAAGCATTCTTTAGAAATATTGGCCCATATTGATAGGATAGCATCTTGCAGTTTATGGAGATTTGTGGGATGCACATCCAGGGCACGAAGCTCCCGTTCCACCACATCCCAAAGATGCTCTATTGGGTTGAGATCTGGTGACTGTGGGGGCCATTTTAGTACAGTGAACTCATTGTCATGTCCAAGAAACCAATTTGAAATGATTCGAGCTTTGTGACATGGTGCATTATCCTGCTGGAAGTAGCCATCAGAGGATGGGTACATGGTGGTCATAAAGGGATGGACATGGTCAGAAACAATGCTCAGGTAGTCCGTGACATTTAAACGATGCCCAATTGGCACTAAGGGGCCTAAAGTGTGCCAAGAAAACATCCCCCACACCATTACACCATTACACCACCACCAGCCTGCACAGTGGTAACAAGGCATGATGGATCCATGTTCTCATTCAAATTCTGACTCTACCATCTGAATGTCTCAACAGAAATCGAGACTCATCAGACCAGGCAACATTTTTCCAGTCTTCAACTGTCCAATTTTGGTGAGCTCGTGCAAATTGTAGCCTCTTTTTCCTATTTGTAGTGGAGATGAGTGGTACCCGGTGGGGTCTTCTGCTGTTGTAGCCCATCCGCCTCAAGGTTGTGCGTGTTGTGGCTTCACAAATGCTTTGCTGGTTGTAACGAGTGGTCATTTCAGTCAAAGTTGCTCTTCTATCAGCTTGAATCAGTCGGCCCATTCTCCTCTGACCTCTAGCATCAACAAGGCATTTTCGCCCACAGGACTGCCGCATACTGGATGTTTTTCCCTTTTCACACCATTCTTTGTAAACCCTAGAAATGGTTGTGCGTGAAAATCCCAGTAACTGAGCAGATTGTGAAATACTCAGACCGGCCCGTCTGGCACCAACAACCATGCCACGCTCAAAATTGCTTAAATCACCTTTCTTTCCCATTCTGACATTCAGTTTGGAGTTCAGGAGATTGTCTTGACCAGGACCACACCCCTAAATGCATTGAAGCAACTGCCATGTGATTGGTTGATTAGATAATTGCATTAATGAGAAATTGAACAGGTGTTCCTAATAATCCTTTAGGTGAGTGTATATATGTGTGTGTGTGTGTGTGTGTGTGTGTGTGTGTGTGTGTGTGTGTGTGTGTGTGTGTGTGTGTGTGTGTGTGTATTTAAAAATATATCTAAATAATAATACAAATAAATAAATAAAGTTATTGTTTGTCTATGAAACCAGGAATATGTTTCACAACATTATTAAAACATGAAAAATAGATATGTTTAAATAATTAAATATTTTCTTTCAAATATATTCATTAAAATAATAATTGAAAATTTAATAATAAAAATGCTTTTAATAGAGCCCAAGGTAACTTTTAAACTTTAAAAGAATGTTTAACATTTTTTAATACTGTAACACAATAAAAAATGTGATGATATTGCCATTTCATTCTGCTTTCTAAAGAGTGGTCACTTTCATGAGGTTAATAATATAGATTTTCAAAATAATCAATATATCTGCATCTAAACGATCCCATTTGAATATACAGCGGGGGAAATAAGTATTGAACACGTCATCATTTTTCTCAGTAAATATAAGGTGCTATTGACATGAAATTTTCACCAGATGTTGGTAACAACCCAAGTAAGCCATACATACAAAGAAACAAACAAAAATAAGTTCAGAAATTAAGTTATGTGTAATAATGTGAAATGACAGAGGGGAAAAAAGTATTGAACACATGAAGAAAGGGAGGCGCAAAAAGGCATGGAAAGCCAAGACAACTGCTGAAAACTTACAGAAATTAAAAAGCAATCCAGCCCCCTCTCAGTGGAAATTAATAACAGCTGGTTCAGTCCCAAATGATGGCCTACAAAAAGGTCTCATTGCCAAGGTGTCACACAAGACACATCTCATGATGGGTAAAGCAAAGAGCTGTCTCAAGACCTTCGCAACCTAATTGTTGCAAAACATAATGATGGCATTGGTTATAGGCGCCATTCTAAGCTTCTGAATGTTCCAGTGAGCACTGTTAGGGCCATAATACGGAAGTGGAAAGACAATAATTTCACCATAAACTTGCCTCGACCAGTGCTCCTCGCAAGATTTCTGATAGAGGAGTGAAAAGAATAATCAGAAGAGTTGTCCAAGAGCCAAGGATCACTTGTGGAGAGCTTCAAAAAGACCTGCAGATAGCAGGTACTGTTGTCTCAAAGAAAACAGTAAGTAATGCACTCCACCGCCATGGCCTGTATGCACGCTCACCACGCAAGACTCCATTACTGAAGAAAAAAGCATGTTGAAGCTCATTTAAAGTTTGCTGCACAACATTTGGAAAAGCCAGTGAAATACTGGGAGAATATAGTGTGGTCACATGAGAGCAAAATTGAACTGTTTGGATGCCATAATACACACCATATTTGGAGGAGAAATGGCAGTGCACATTACCCTAAAAACACCATACAACTTGGTGTTGGCTCTTGGACAACTCTTTTGATTATTCTTTTCACTCCTCTATCAGAAATCTTGCGAGGAGCACTGGTCGAGGCAAGTTTATGGTGAAATTATTGTCTTTCCACTTCCGTATTATGGCCCTAACAGTGCTCACTGGAACATTCAGAAGCTTAGAATGGCGCCTATAACCAATGCCATCATTATGTTTTGCAACAATTAGGTTGCGAAGGTCTTGAGACAGCTCTTTGCTTTACCCATCATGAGATGTGTCTTGTGTGACACCTTGGCAATGAGACCTTTTTGTAGGCCATCATTTGGGACTGAACCAGCTGTTATTAATCTCCACTGACAGGGGGCTGGATTGCTTTTTAATTTCTGTAAGTTTTCAGCAGTTGTCTTGGCTTTCCATGCCTTTTTGTGCCTCCCTTTCTTCATGTGTTCAATACTTTTCCCCTGTGTCATTTCACATTATTACACATAACTTAATTTCTGAACTTATTTTTGTTTGTTTCTTTGTATGTATGGCTTACTTGGGTTGTTACCAACATCTGGTGAAAATTTCATGTCAATAGCACCTTTGGAAATATACTTACTGAGAAAAATGTGGACGTGTTCAATACTTATTTCCCCCGCTGTACTTAAATCCCATCATTAAATTATTTAAATCCTGTCTTTAAATGATAAGAATTTCAAATATCATAAGCAGTGTTGGGTGGGTAAGGTACTATAAAAAGTAATGAATTAGCTACTAATTACACTTTCAACAGTATATCGCTCACTGTACTAATTACTCTTTCTAAAAGTATTGGATTACTTTTACTAATTACTTTCTAAATCCCATATTCACCTCGACCAAGTGAACAATACAAGGACAGACAAGAAACTGCACTGTTGATTCTTTCAAATAAACAATATACAATTTCATAAATTATTATTGAACTGACCAAATTGTGTAAAGGGAGGTTACATTAAAAACATACATTTTAAAATTTAAATTTCGATGTTAAATACACTATTATTTTATATAGATTAGTTCTATAGACTATACAGTATTTAAAGTGTTAGTTCACCCAAAAATGAAAATTCTGTCAGTAATTATTACTCACCTTCATGAGTTTTTGATGAAATCTGAGAGCTGTCTCACTCCTTCATAGGCTGCTATGTAATCGATATCTGCCATCCCAGAAAAGTTAGTAAAGACATCGTTAAAATAGTCCAAGTGACTACAGTGGCTCAACCTTAAGTTTATCAAGCGACGAGAATACTTTTTGTGCGCAAAAACAAACAAAAATAACGACTTTATTCAACTATTGATTTTCTTGTGTGTGTTCCTCTGAGTGAGTTCACGAGACGCCGCGACGCATGCGCGAGAACTGAGAAGATGACGCAGACGGGTCTTTATGTAGTGTTTAAAATGGTTCTAAAGTGTGCATTTCCTGGATGTCCGAATCGTGAGAAACCAACGAGAAAGCGTAAAAGTGCCTTACCAATGCCGCAAAATGAATGTCTTACCTTTCACACTTTCCCATCAAATGATCGTGAGCGTCATCTTCTCAGTTCTCGCTCATGTGCCGAGGCGTCTCGTGAACTCACTCAGAGGAACACACATACCTAGGATATCCAGAACCACCAAAGGAGGGAGAGCATTTTCACATTTAGCTCCAAAACTCTGGAATAGCCTTCCTGATACTGTTCGTTGCTCAGACTCGCTCTCCCAGTTTAAAACTAGATTAAAGTCGCATCTCTTCAGCCAGGCATTCATATAATATTTTTAATCTTACAGTTCAAATTACAATCCGGCCTCTAGTTAATAAACGCCAGAGGAGAACTGGCCCCCGACTGAGCCTGGGTTCTCCCAAGGTTTTTTTTTCTCCATTGGGTCACCTGATGGAGTTTTAGGACACTATTAGGTCACTTGATGGAGTTTTTCGGTTCCTTGCCACTGTTGCCTTTGGCTTGCTCAGTTGGGGATATTCTGGGGATATCTAATTTGATTTTATCAATAAATTCCACTAGAAACAAACCTTGTTGTATTATTTTAATTTAATACTGTGAAGCTGCTTTGATGCAATCTGTATTGTGGAAAGCGCTATACAAATATACTTGACTTGACTTGACAGAAGAACATCAATAGTTGAATAAAGTCGTTATTTTGGGGGGGGGGGGGGGGGGGGGGGGGAACCCAGGTTTGCGCACAAAAACTATTCTCATCGCTTGATAAACTTAAGGTTGAGCCACTGTAGTCACTTGGACTATTTTAACGATGTCTTTATAACTTTTCTGGGCCGGCAGAATGAAATTACCTAGCAGCCTGAAGGAGTGAGACAGCTCTCAGATTTCATCAAAAATATCTTAATTTGTGTTCTGAAGATGAAGTCTTAAGGTGTTGGTACAACATGAGTGAGTAATTACTGACAGAATTATCATTTTTGGGTGAACTATAACCCTTTAATGCAATTACATCAGATGTAGGCCTAAACTGTAATTAAATTACAGAAAATTAAGAGTAATGCCTTACTTTACTTTTTCAAGAGAAAAGTCATCAAATTACAGTAATTAGAGTACTTAGTAATTATTTATACCCAACAGTGATCATAAGCTATCCTAAATCATAGCCATCATATGTTATAAATCATAGCTATCATATGTCTTCAGGAATCCTGGAATATGGTACAATATTATTCAATATTATTATGTTCAGCTTTTTATATTAAATCATCATAAGCAGTAAAGCTGCAATAAAATATGCTGTAAATGTTTGTTTTGTTTTTTTCAATAAAAACTTCTTCTAGCCCGGCACGTTCAGATTTCTCAACTAAATTCCTCCTGTTAGCAATCCCTCACATCCTCTGCCCACTCTCTGCAATTCCTCACATCCTTCATAAATGATGTGTCAATACTCATATTAATCACTCGACATCATCTGTTTCCACCCCTGCAGAGTTAAATGTGTCTCTGCTACATCTATTTTTTTCTTTCACTCCCTCGATCTCTTATTTAATCCTGTCCTCCGGCCTCGGTTCACATGCATCACTCCTCCCACTCCAAAGGGTATTTACTCTTTGAAAAAATTGACAAAATGCTCACAGAAATGTGGCATTCACATAATTTGTATGCGTTAAAAACAACTCTTCAATACCAATTCTCAGAGCTATCAAAATGATAAAATCAAGTATTATAAAACAGTGTTGAATTGAGAGTGAAATATATATATGTGTATCGCATAAGAGACACACAAAAAAATGTATTCCAAACTTTTGTCCGGTTGTGTGTGTGTGTGTATGTATATATAATTATTCATTAGTTGACAGTAACTAAAAAGGTAACAGTGAGTCACGCAAAAACGTCCCTTTGTGAGTTGCATAAGAGTCACAGTCAGAGAGATGCGACAATGAAGTAACAGAAAGCTTCCCATCATTAGATCATTAGATTTGGCCCGAAGCTTTCTAGACAATTAGATAGGGTCCTCATGTTAATGCTGGTAATAGTTTGTCTGCGATTAATCTCATTGCTCACGATCTCACAGAAAGCACACGCTCACACAAACACATCTCGTTCCAGACAGCAGACTGCCAATATCACTAATAAGCCAACGATGACAGTGAATAACTACAGCAATATAAAGCAGATTGGGCCGAATGTGTGTGTGTGTTTGATAATGGGAGTGGCACAGTGACACAGTCAGACGCTACAGTTCACAAAATGATGGCTGGAGGCGTGGGGTGAGACGGTATCTGTTGTGTGATATAACACACTGAGTCATTCACCGCCAGTTCAGCCCAAACTCCCGCCACCGGCTCGGCACACTGCCAGATCTCAGTCAAGTGAAATGAGGAAAAAAAAAAAAACATTTGGAGCGGAAAAACTGATTTTGAGAGACATTCATCAGGACGCTACTCTGCAAAATATCATTCTCTTGATGACTATTTTTGTCTGTTTACCAGACAGGTGGTTAGGATGACATAAAGTTTTACAATGAATTGGATCTTTGAAGGTCAGAAGCAAAGACACTGAGATTAAATACATAAAGTATATTTGTGTTATTTAACATGTTTAATTTTTGCTGGTTTTTGAGATGAGAAACTGCATTTTTCTAGATCTACAATAATAACCATGGTGGTTTCTCACAATTTCTCTAACATGGGCTGTCAATCAATGCATGGTAGGGGTGTAACAATATATCATGTCACAATATATCGCAATACAAAAATGCAACAATATGTATCGTGTGTGAGAAAAAATGTCAAGGTTTCAGAGTTTTAGTCTCAGTACTACATTAAACTGCTATAAATGTTGAATATAATGTATAATAATGCAATCTGGGAATATTTGTGGGCCCTTATAATGCCAAATGTCTGAGTATTATTTTTTATATCTAGTCAGTGACAGTGTACAAGCATATTCGTCTAAAATAAGCTTCAGAATCATGAATATTTGTATTCTGGTGTCTCTATTGTCCTGTTCATTGGGTTACCTACACTAAGTCCAAGCCTCTTCATTTACACCCACAATGTAATACCAAATTTAGCATTTTAATCAACAGTACATTTTTGGATAACCTTTTATCATATGTCTTGTATGGAGTATCGCAATAATATCGTATTGTGAGTTCAGTACCGTGAAATGTATCGAATCGTGACATGAGGGTATCGTTCGTTACACCCCTAATACATGGGAAAACAAAGTAACTTGCATTACTTATTTGAAAAAGTAACTCAAAATATTTTGTTCTAAACTTAAAACTAATGCATTACTTTAGTTACTTGAAAAAAAGTAATTGGATTACGTGACTCGGATTACTTGAAATGCATTACCCCAACACTGATCATTACATGATTTAACTGAATGTGACGAGACAAGACATTGACTGTACCAAGACTTGTTGTCAGAGAATATATCTTGCATTACTTTTATGTTGAGTTATGTTTTTTGTATAAACCTCATTTGATTTTGTTAGATTTATGCTTAAAACAAAACAAAATAAAAAAATGATGGGCTAAAATGTATCATTGATTCGGTTAGTTCCAGTCCATTAATTTGATTGGCTGGCTGATGTTCAAAGAGTGCTTATATCGAGTCCAACACTGAACGCTGCTGCCCAATCTCCTGCACCATGGCAAAAGAAATTCAATTTGACATACAGTTATGAGCATACAGTCTAAATTGAATATGACAGAACAAGTATGCAAAATAATGGCGAGAAAACTTTTTCATTAGTTCTCCTTGCTGGCTGTACACAAAAACAAACAAGCGCAGTCCAATTCATGAGCAAATTACTCTTATGAGTTGGCTCTTTTAAAGAATCGTTCAAAGAGACTCACGAGGTACCAGTATAGATCATGCACACAGACATATCCATCACTGAATAAACGCACTAAATTAGTCAGAGCGGTAACTGAATCAATGCTATCTGACTCACTAGAAGGTTATTATGTTATTATATCCATCTTGCAATGATGCAAACTCTTACTGGTTGTTCATATGACAGTGTGTAGCTACCGAAATAAAGTTTTATGCAATCAATGATATTTCAATAAATTACCACATGTAACAGTATCACATTGCAATCACACACTTAATCACCAAAAAGAGGCAAGCGAACCCCTGGCTCAGGCAAATCTACAGACGCTGCGTTTTTTTCTTGTGCTGTTTTTGTGGAAGAATCTCCAAACTGAATTCAGGCATGTTGAAAGCACATTACACTGTTACTGCCAGCTAAAAGCACAGTCAAATTAGCCAAAGTAATTCACTCATGTGTGAATGAGGTGCGTCCCATTTCTGTTGATATCTGCGGAAAGATTCTGTGCGCGCCTGCTATATCCTCCTGGGACCCAGAAAAAAAAAGTTTTTGGAATTTAGTTTTTTTCCATGTCATCACACTGTTTAGAGCACAATAAACAAATGGTAAAAAAACATTTTTGAAAAATAATATTTTATTCATACGTTATGCTATGTCCTCTGTAGTGGACACCAGGACTAAGTTGTTTAAAAAATAAAATGACATGAAATTATATGTATAGGCAAAACCAATGGGATTTTTTTTTCAATCACCAATAAATTTGGGGGTTTCAGGATTTTTTCAACCAAAATTTTAATAAAGATTATTCTCACCTATGTTATGAAAGAAATAACGGAATTAATTGATACACCATTTTACTTTATGCAATATGTGGGTAAAATGTCCATAAATTAATATTCCCATTCAATGCAATGTATCTATAAACTGTATCTAATGTGCACATTCATGTGTTCTTGGAGCAACATTTAATGAAAAAAGAAGTGTAATAATTGGAGTAATAATTGGCAACATTTTAATAATAATATCTAATATTTCATAGGAATATTGATGTATAATTTATTTCCATATTCACTTGTTGTGTCTCCCATAATGCCTGATAAACATGATTTAAGTCTTGATGTCCTCTATAGTGGACATGTATGAAATCAATGCCCTGTTCTATAACAGAAAATATTTTTTTTATTTGAAACCCCATAACATTTTCCTGAGATGTTGGTTTATGAAATACAATTTGAAAAGTAGTCCAATTTAAATTATAATTACAATATATTATCATATTTCCATAAGAATGCTACATTTGATCACTAAATTAATGTCAGACATTTTTAAAGACCAAGGAGAAGTTGTTTTCATGGTGAAACCTCCAAACATTTGGTGTCTCTGAAAAGTCCTGAATGTGCTCTTTACAGGACACACAGGTTGTGTCATGTGACATGTATGATGTCAGAGAAATTCACTAAAATATAATGTCCACTACAGTGGACAAAAGTCTATTCTTGGGTCCCAGGAGGATATGATCCAATAAAGAGGCAAGAAAGACATGACTCACCTAGATATTAAGCTTAGAAAGACACATTAAAGCGCTCTGTCTGCAGAAGCGGATCCAGTCTGAGGTGTGAGGGTGAATCAGTGTCGGTGCAGAGAGGCCAAAATATTGCTTTTTTAGGAAATGATTTTGAGATATTTCCTTACATAACCTGTCTTCTTTCAGACTAATGGAAAGACGCATTTCAGTGTTACATGACATTACATTTTATCTATTTGCATCTGTAGATTTCAATAGACCTTAAAGGATTAGTTCACTTTAAAAAAAAATGTTGCTGATAATTTACTCACCCCGATGTCATCCAAGATATCTTTCTTTCTTCAGTCAAAGAGAAATTAAGGTTTTTGAGGAAAACATTCCAGGATTTTTCTACACAAAATGGACTTCAATGGCAACCAACTATACCAATGTTCAAAGAAGGTTCAAATGTCCGTCTCAATGCAGCTTCAAAGTCTCTGCACGATCCCAGTTGAGAAATAAGGGTCTTATCTCGCGAAACGATGTCATTTTCTAAAACATTTATATATATATATACACTTTTTAACCACAAATGCCTGTCTTGTACCATCTCTGAGATGCGCCACGTATAACATCATCACGTTGGAAAGGTCACGAAAAAAAATTATAATAATAATAATAAATTAAAACAAAGATGTCGGATGATTTTGAAGTTGGAGGAGAAAATGAGATGAAATTTTTCGCCCTTCCCTACCTTTCTGAACCGGAGTACACAGACAAATAACTTAGATAGATGACGTGGCGCATGACCTTTCCAACGTGATGACGCAATGCGTGGAACATCTCAGAGATGGTACACAACAACAAGCATTTGTGGTTAAAAAGTACATATATATAGTGTGTTTTTTTTGAAAATGACAGATCGTTTCGCTAGATAAGACCCATATTTCTCAACTGGGATCGTGCAGAGACTTTGAAGCTACATTGAGACGGACATTTGAACCTTCTTTGAACATTGGTATAGTTGGTTGCCATTGAAGTCCATTCTGTGTAGAAAAATCCTGGAATGTTTTCCTCAAAAACCTTAATTTCTTTTCGACTGAAGAAAGAAAGACATGGATATCTTGGATGACATCGGGGTGAGTAAATTATCAGCAAATTTTTTTTTTTAAAGTGAACTAATCCGTTAATCAGGATAGTGCCTTATTTATTTTTTGACAAGAATGAAATGAGGCTGTGAGGGATAGAAGTGCAGAGAGTTCAATGGATTGTACTGTTGTTTAACAACATACCGATTGTTCAGTTGATAACATCTTTCTGAAAAAACAAACAAAAAACTTTCAGTAGACAAAAACTCCATGAAATAGTTTAGGACCTTTATACAGTGCCTGCCACTGTAAAGACTATCCCTCGTTTTCATCCGCGTTTAATTCAATATGGCGTCTAAACTGACTAAAGTCTATTACAATACCTTTAAAGAAGTCAAAACTCTTCACTTCAGCAGCACTTACATGCACTAAACTTTACAGTTGTATTCCTATCTATGTTCTGAAAGTTTTTTTTTTTTCTTTTTACAGAGGGATTTGTTCATTTATCATTCAACTGATTTATATAACATTTTATTCCTAAAAACATGGTGAATAATGTATTTTATTCTGGCTGTCGGCAGTATTTTCTGATTTATGGAGTAATAAAAAGAGAAATCTTAAATCTCCTCTGTAAAAACCTTTAATATGTCAGCAAAACGTTGAACCTGGCTTTATGTAAGGTTCATATTTCTGTTCTGTAAATAATAATAACATCTCAAAAATGAATGAATTCAGAATGTATTGTGATTAATTAAGCAGGAAAAGTGTGGTGATATCTATTAGTACAAATATTTACTCTATTCAACTGTACACTGAAAAAAAGTTGGTGAAATTGCTAGTAAATTTCAACTACTACTAATTACATTTTGTTCATTGAATTAAACAAACATTTTGTAGAAAGAATTAACTAGTATTTTCTTGTAAAACATATATAGAATAATATTTTATTTACAACTTTGAAAAAAAATTTTTTACAGTGTAGTGTCTTGCCTTAACATCAAGCACACTGTCCTACATGATCCAATGGGTCAAGAAGCTCTTGTATGGGGTCAATTTGACAACAAATGTCATTAAAAATAATGCGCATGAATCATAAAATCGAACACGCTTCAAGGCACATCTACAAAACAATGAAAACCATCAGGAAAAAATCATCAGAATTACGAGCAAAATTATGTTTTCATTTCTTACAATAGTCAGTTATACTCTTGGACTTTCACTGTGAGAGACATAATTTGAATAATTAAAATTGAACACTAAAGTTATAATTGTTTGAGTAGAGATTAATGAAATTTGTTTAGGTTAATGTTATTTACGTACATTCGTTGAGTTTATTCTGTAATGGTTTGCTCTGGTTTACTATCTGACTGCCTTCGGAACATTCTTTAAAATATCTTATTTTGATTTCAACAGAAGAAAGAAACTCACACAGGTTTGAAACACCTTGAGGTTGAATAAATGATGACAAAATGTTGTCATTTTTGGGGGAACCTTCAAGCACCTTTAGAATTGGCGGTTCCTTTCAGAACGAAAGAAAGTGTCACGTTACGTGTAGGACAAAGCTCATGGAGATGAGGAATACATAGAAATAACATTTCATAATCAAACTCACAGGGGAACCACCAAACACTCACGCTTACATTGACAATAATAGACCAAGACTGAAGGAGAACACAAGGTATAAATACACAGCGACTAACAAGATAACTAATGAGGTGATTGACAATGCACAGGTAATAGACATGACTAATTAGAACAATCAAGGAATACTAGGTCACAGGACTGAACCAAAATCACAATGAAGGGGGGAAACATAGATTATACATGTAACAGAAAGATGGAGCAATATAGTTTTTGACCAGAGCTTATTTTTGTTTCTTTTGATTGTTCAAGAACTTTCAGTAAACAACTGAAACCTGAATGAAGACCGAGTCAATACTTTACCCGAAAGAATAACGAAAGATCATTGCTACTACATTCCCCTTCCAAGACCTCTAGGATGAGATTCACAGTTTGAATGACTATACATAGTTCTGATCCTTTCTTCATAACTCTTGTGGATAAATTACATCATTTGTCATCTAATTATGAATGTCTGACATCATAGTGTCTGTTTCAAATGACTCCTTTATAATTCCTCATCTGTATCAAAGCCCTTCATTCTTTCTAGTCATCTGAAATGCCATTCATCTCTTTCTCTACTCTTTCCCTCCCCCTATCCATCCCACTTTTCTCTCAATGTTTAGGCTGTCAACTCCGACACCCACTCCAAATGCCAGCGCACTGACAAAAAAAAAACACCGACCAAGGAGGACGATGACAGATTGCCACAACCGCACAAAAGAATCCTTCAAACTCGACTCAAACCCTTCACATTAAAAAGGCCACTATTAATGTCTACTCAGTCATGCAACACAGACTTTACTGCGCTTCTTTGTTTATGGCCTCCAATGGGACTTTCCCATTTAAAATGCTTTTGTCTTTGTGGATGAGGCTTATGTGACACTAGCCCGAGGCTTAGAAAGTTTTACCACCAAGCTCAACGTGTTCATAAAAACGCTCAGTGAGAGTGAATGAAGATTGGCCTGATCTCTGTGGTAGGGAGACATGTCTAGCATTTTTAAACGGACAACAGTCAATAGTTGCTGTCTGAATTTTTTAACAAATAGTTAGGCTATGACTTACAGACCTTGTGAAATCTATCTTTAGTGTGCCCCTAAATGTACCAGAAGAAAATTAACTTTTGCCAGTGATACATTTACAGTCTTTCTCTTTCAATAAAATGCATCAAAAACATTCTGCACTATCTTACACCCGGCGCAATGCAGTGCTAAGCGCGACGCAAGTGTTTTTTGCTAGTTTCAGCCCGACGCAGTTATCATTTTCACGTCCTGCACCACGTTGTTTAAATAGCAAAAGCATTTGCGCCCATGGGTGTGATGGTCTGAGAACGAGGTGTGTTCTGGCGCATTTTTGGCAACAGAAATAGACTGAGCCGTTGACCAACTGAAACTTGGTCTTAAATCAATGGCGCAATATATTTTTTGTTATTTAATGAGTGTGTTAGTAATGGGTCCACAACGCGCGTACACTCTGCTTATTAAACACACAGGGACGCGCAGCAGCACACAAACATGCCAAATATTAAAAATAAAAGGATTACAATGTAAAAGCTTATTATTGTGTACATAAAGATATGTACATAAAGATATGGTGGAATTCGGCTTGTCCGGTAGATGGTCTGCTTGCACACTTTTACCTTGCGCACGAGCAGATCCGCTTGCGCTCTGGAGACGCGTTCGGGACGCGTTCGGTCTTTCCACTATCAAATTCCGTCATGTAAATAGTGAATCTGCCATGGCACGAGCGCAACTGGCATTTAAAGGGAATGGGAGATGAGACTCTGATTGGTTTAACTCACGGAAATCCCAAAACACACTCATTACTCATTATGAGAATAGGGACAACCCTTTTAGACCATGCGCCGGGAGCGCCGACCATTTTTCCCGTTGTTAAACTATAAGTGGATTCGGACATGCCCTAAGTGAACCTGCGCCGTGCGCTTTAAACCATGCACTTAGATCATTCAAATAGGGCCCTTAGAAACGTTTTGTCCAATAAAATAATAGAATGAGAAAATTCTAAGTATCCTGTATGTTTGTCTTCAGCTGCATTAAAGCTAATACTTTGAATCCATCAACTGGTCACAAACTGGTGCCTTCATTGCTTTAGTCTATAATACAACCTTTACAAAAAAATGATACGTCAAGTTCATTTTATAATGCCAACTCAAATTCAAGTATATTTTCCAAGTATTCTTTAAGTATACTAAAATCAATGTACTAGTAATATACTTAAGTGTACCATTTCTTCTCGGAACTAAATTAGCTCACTTTTTAGTTCATAGAAGTATACGTTTAGGTGTACTTTATAACAGTAGTAGACTTAAAGATACATAACTGGATTACATCTAAGTTTTTCTTTTTTGTTGCAACTTTACTGTGAACTACACAGCTATGCTGTGAACTAGTAAACATAAGTTTAAATATATTTTCCAAGTGTAATTTAAGAAGTATACTAGAATCAGTGTACTTGTAAGTGTACTATTTCAATACTTCTTGGAACTAAATTGGTCCTGTTTACACCTGGTATTAAGATGCGTTTTGGTCGATCGGATCACAAGTGGACGACGCTAAATACAGGTGTAAATGGGGTTTAAAACATTTTGAGTTTGTCCACTTTCGACCAGTCGAAAACACATTCGATCGGATTGCTTTCGTAGGCTAAATGCTCATGTGGTCGAACTCTCCGCCTACTGACCTAATGATTAACATAAGGGGAAGCAAACTCAGATGGGATTTAAACTTTGGCTGGAGACCCAAGTTTGGTTTGAAGATGAAAAACGTACCAAGCTCAATGTTCTCTCACCATTCCTGATTTCTAACACACACTTGAGGCTGTCAGAGCAGAAACGAAAGCTGTGCTCTGTTTTTCCGTTGTCTCTGGGCGCAATCATTAGTAAATTGCGCAAGCTTATTTCATCCATTAAATCAAAAGATCTGAAAAAACCCATACATTTACCCGCACATAGACCCTTCCCTCGAAGAAATCAGGACAGAAGTGGTTAAAAGTGGATAAAAGAGACGGATTAAAACACCAGGTGTAAACAGGAATGTGTCTGCCTCGTCTACTTGTAATCCGATCGATCAAAACACATCTTAATAACAGGTGTAAACATGGCATTAGTTTATGAAAGTACACTTTTAAGTGCAACAGTAGTAGCACAACTAGTTTACATCTAAGTTTCTATTGCAACTGTACTGTGAAATACATTAAGTGAACTGTTAAATATATACTTAGTTATAGTTTACTTTTTAGGTTAACCAAAGTACACTTTGAAGTATACTCCCAGTGAACTACCAGTTTAATCGTTTTCATACTGAAAATTTTCTTTAAGTGAACTCAAACCATTTCATAGAGTTAACTTAATTCACTCAAATGTTCTTCAGGGAATGAGGAAAATTCTGGGACAAAGTTTGAATAGTTTTGCTGCCAAAAATTGTGAATACTTGGTGTTAGGTTGCATCAGATTCAGCGTAAACGGGCTTTTACTCAAACATACTAATACGCTTTCTAAACAAGACTTATAAATAATCATTGGACTCATAATTGGGCCTATACATGCTATAATCTCTCAGTAAAAAAACAAGACATGTTGACTTTGAATTTGCGTCATGCTACATGCTAACTGTGTTGCCTATTTGTGTAGCTGGGAGAAGGTTCCTCTGAGAGCCTCTATCGTTGGCCTCGCGCTGTGAGAGATATGATATCCCGCAGGCAGACAGATATGCTAAAGCAGGGTTATTATCTGGAGTGAGTGATACGGGCAGATACTGAAGCAGCACTACAGTGAAGCACATTCAGATCCATTCCCTCTTACACTCGCCTCTCAATGCTCAGCGCTTTTGGGGATTCTCGCAAATCTACATCTTTTTTTGACAATGACGTGATACACGAGAGGATTTTGGTATAACAGGTGTGTATTGTTTTAGATGTAGAATATGGGAATGTTTTTGTGCCGTATTAACAATAATCTTTACAGACATGCATTAAATGCAAACAGGTGTTCGGGTTCAAAACTGTTTTACATTTTTATTCAATTACGCGAGACACAACGGATCAAACCAGTGTTTTTTCAGGCTTAATTTTGAGATTTTGGGCTATTATAACTTTTAGTCTTTTTCAATCTAGTGGAAAGAAAACATACAAAATGCACATTTATTTTATTACACTTTATCTATTTGAATCTGTATATTTCAAATACAATACATATTTGAAAAGGCCGTGAGTTTTTTCTTCTGACCTGAGGCAGAAATCTGCAGCACTACATACACCAAACTTTACAGTTTTATTCTGAAGGGTTTGTTAACACATTATTTGAATGATTTAATACAACCTTTTATTTCTAAAACATGGTGATTTGTTTGGGTTGGGTTGACAGTATTTTCTGATTTACTCTAATATGTCAACAGATTGAAACACTGATTTTTGAACCTGGTTTTATCAAAAATGTTCTTTTGGAAATTTATGCAAATTAATGTATATTTAATTATGCATCATTTACATATTTAAACATGCAGAAAACTTGTAATACAAAACAATATGATGTAGTAAGGTGAGATCTACCCTTTTCACATGTATCGTCTTGCCTTAAATTAATTTAATACTTTAATTACAATTAAATATATATATATATATATATATATATATATTTTTTTTTTTTAGTGTACAGTAACTTTATTTTACAGCTAGGTTTTATTTGTTAACATTAGTTAACTACATCAGTTAAAATGAACAAACAAGGAACAACACATCTACAACATGTATTAATCTTAGTTAATGTTAATTTGAACATTTAATACATTTCAAAAATCAAAAGTTAAATATGTTAACATTAGGTTAATGAACTGTGCGCTAACAATGAACAGTTGTATTTTTATTGTCTAACATTAACAAAGTTCATTGTTAGTTCATGTTACCCTAATTCATTATCTAATATTAACAAATGAAATTTTACTGTAACTTTTTTTTTAATCCCCCCCCCCCCCCCCCCCCCAAAAAAAAAAAAAACCTTCATTGGGGTCTCAGTTTTTTGGATCTTGTTATATTCACATTTTTACCCCCCCCCCCTGAAGTTTATAGCACCAGATGCAGTAAATCCTATTATAGCACAAATTAAATCAGCATTGAAGGTCAGAAGTTAAAGTTCAAAGGTTGCAGGCTTCTTCTGTGTAGCTGTGGCCTCTCATAAACCCGTCTCCATCACTGAGCCAATTAGTGTAGAGTCAGTGTCCCTCTTCCCAGAGGTTATCCTGAGTTTTAAACGTCGATCCAGGACAATGAGGACCCGCATTCATGAGCAGGGAAACAATATAGGGCTCTTTCCTCTAGAACTTAAAAGTGCCTGGTGGTAATCCTGCATTGTAAAACATAAGCCGCAAACCACATTTCTATTATTCTGCACCACTTCAAATTAGACTCCACACTTTCAAGCACAAGAACAATAGCAATACCTCGCAGTAAACTGAACAGTCAGACAAGCAGCTTCATAAAATAACACAATTACCTCAACATGACCTCTCTCTCTGCCTCAATCTCTCTCTCCAACTGATGCAATATCACACGTCCTGTACTGTCACTTCCTTTATTCACTTCTTTCACACTCCAGGGAAATAAAGACCTTTTTTTTTCAGGAAGAGAAGCAAAACAACAGGCTCTGCTAGATTCTGAATCTTCATATTCCAATCCCCTCTGAATATTCAGTGAATTTTCAATCTATCTCAGGCAAGTCTCACAGGGTTAGCTTGTGTTTCGGCTCAGGGTTTGACTGACAAAAGAGTGCCAGAAATTAATCACAACAGAGAGATTTCTGACCCGAAAAAGAAATATGTAAAAGATCCCTAGATGTGTATATATTCATAAGCACAACATATGATAACATTGAGCACTGCAAACCCTAAGGCTCAAAATAATGAATTGGTTTGTGTAGCGCGAACTCAAATTAAACAAATAAGTTCAATCAAATTAACTTGTATGAGTATTTAGAACTTTCTTTTTTCTTTAAGTATTCTGAATTGTTTCCTTGTTTTGAGTTTAATGAACTTGTTTCTTTTAATTTAGACAAACTTAAATTTAACTCATGATGTTTTAATTAAGAAAGAAAGAACTAACTGTTAAGCTAAAAAAAAGCTAAAACTGCACTTTACAATAAAGTTCAATTTATTAACATTGGTTAACGATATTAATCAACATGAACTAACAATGAAAAAAATGCATTACTAAAATGAAAAGTTGTATCTGTATGGACCCGAGATTACATGAACTAACAATGAACAGCTGTATTTGATTTACTGATTTAACTAAAGATTAATAAATTCTGTAACAAATGTACAGCTACTTGTTAATTAATGATAAACGTACTAATATTAATTAATGAGACCTTTTTATAAAGTACATAATCGATAAAAATACTTTTTAGTAATTTTGTTTCTAATGTCCATAATTAAAACAAATAATATGCATATTCATCAGTACATTCCAATCAGTGTTATTTTAGTATTAATTATACCATTAGTTATATTTTCAATTAGCTTTTATTTAAATTTTAAATTTTAAGTTTTAGTCATTTTGTTATGGGCCTTTTTTCATGTCTATTAGTTTTTAGTCATCTGCAATTTATATTTATTTTAGTTTTTAGTTCTTTTTAGTACCTCAACTTACATTTTTTATTCCTTAACATTTCCAATTTTCTTTCGAGTTCAATAAAATCTACAATTTTATTTTATTTCAGCTTGTTTTCAATTAACAATTTTTTAAAAAATATTTTCATTTAACAATAACAACACTAATTCCAATTATTTTAAAGTTTCATATTTTATCAAAACATAAAAAATCCATCTCTTTTTTTATAATGGATCAAATCCATGTAGTTGCACACAATTTGTTTTAAAATAAACTACCGGTATACAAAAACAAACCAAAATATGACATCGGCCCAAAAGCGCGGGGCCTTGGGTTGCACCGCCGGCCTATGCTGGGTTGTTTTAACCCAAATTTGGGTCAAATGCGGACAAACCCAGCCGTTGGGTTAAATTTTTACATTTCCTTTTTAACCCAACGGCTGGGTTCGTCCATATTTGACCCAAATTTGGGTTAAAACAACCCTGCATTTTTTAGAGTGAAAGGACGGCCCTGACTAAGCAACTTGTTTTAATAACTGGTGTGTCGATATAGTAGCAGCGGATTATCAAAGGTCCTTTAACTCAAAGCTGTGCAAACATCAAATGGAACATGAATTTCCACGTGAAGACGCAGGAAATGCATCACATTACAGAAGTAAAATGGGTTTCGTTCATCATAGAAGATTCCCGCAATCAATCCTAGACTGAAACTAGACCACATCAACTCTAATGAGGCTTTTACTCTGTTGTGTGCAAAGCTACTTTAAAGGGTTCGTTCCTTAAAGCTTGAGCGACTCATGATTTGAAGCTCATCTGTCCATCAGAGATGATGGCGGGTCTGTAGGTGTTTGAACTCTAACCTGAAAATGACCGTTCCCTCTGCACTCCAACACACAGCAGCGTTTCACTACGTTCAGACATGATGCACACACATCTCTGTTTTACATATCCACTCTAATTTTGTTTATGCAATGTGTACACAGTCGATACTGTAATTGCACCATCACATGGACAAGCACTGTAATTTCACCATCAAAAGATGACGAGCACCTTTAAATCGGTGTCATATAACTAGATAGCAAATGTGGCGACAGACAGTCAGCCAGTGATGATAATGACTATATTCACACATAAACTATGTATGAATCAGTCCTGCTAGCTAAGGGAGGCCTGGCTGTGCTCCACGTGTACGGTAGAGACCCCTGCGTATTCATTACCTCCATAAACGCCGTTACAGGGAGTAATTGCTGTGATGACACATATCGCGGTCGCCACCGAAGAAACAGAAACCAGAGCAATCAAGGACAAAGACGGAAATCACACATATTGTACAAATAATATCAAACTGCTTGGCATTCATCATACATTTCCATTCCTTCCCACTGGCCTCAAAAGAAGGTTTCGTCCATCAAGGTTGATCTGTGAAAAATGGATTACTCAGATTTTATCAGCCAGTTATACATTTTTTGTTTCAATGATTATTTTAACCTTTTATGTAAATAGTCTGTTATACAGTTATAAAGTTCTCACTGATTTATATTGCAAGCCGTCAGAATTCCATCTTACTTTTTGGTCCAAATTGCATATTTTTGCTCATGTTTGAGCCTCTGAATAAAATGTATGAGCTCCATATTCTCATGGCATGAGTCATAAAAGCGTGATGTGTCAAATATGATACTCATCATAAAACACATGGGCCTACTTTGCTTTGTTTTAAGGTTTTTTTTTGTTTGTTTTTTGTCTAAAAGGTCATTAAACTATGGAAGCTTATTTCTGCCACTGAATAAAAAATAAAAAAGGTAATTGCGCCTTTTTATTTCACAATTCTGACTTTTTTCTCTTGCAATTGCGAGTTTACATCTTGCAATTCTGACTTTTTTCTCACGCATTTCTTACTTTATAACTCGCAATTGCGAGAAAAAAAGTCAGAATTGTGAGATAAAAAGTCGCGCTTACCTTTTTTATTTTTTATTCTGAGGTGGAAACAAGTTTCCATATTAAACTGTTCAATTTCAAACAATTCACTTTTTTCTGACTATTATTTCATTTATGTCCAGCTTTACGGGGTTAAACAGTTTTCCTTCTTTTGATTCATTATGAATTCGATTAAATGCATATGAAATAAACAAACACTGTGACAGATGAATTCACTTTTTGATGAATTTGGGCATTTTTGTTATTTTTTTTCCTTTCCAGTACCGGATAGCTCAGTAAAACGATTAATCGATTAACTGGGGTCCTACATATCATTTCGATGATGAAACTTTTTTAAATTAAAACATACTGTTGATGAAAATATGATGAGAAAATAACAATTCTTGTTATTATTTATAATGCACCATCAATGTTTTTGAAAGACAATCGAATATGATTCTTTCAAATAACCCAATTAGAATGCTAAAAAGATCACCTTTAGTTTGGCATTAACCTACTATTGTTTCCTATCAGTGCTGTCAATCCTTAAAAAAACTGAATTAATAATTTTTTTCCTCCAACTGTGGAAGTCAATGGCGACAGTAAACTGTCTGGTTACCAATATTTCTTAAAATATCTTCTTTTGTGTTCAACAGAAGAAAGAAACTCATACAGGTTTGGTACAACATGAGGGTGAGTAAATGATGACAGAATTTAAATTTTTAGGTAAACTATCCCTTTAACATTAAACTATATTGTACATTACATAACTGTAACAGGCTGTATACATGGCATGGCATGTATTCTCCACAAAAGTATGTAATAGTGCACTGAATCCATTCAGAGGGTCTAAATATACACTCTTCAGCATGGACTCAAAGGGAAGCATAAGCAACTCTGGCAAAACTGACAGAAACTAAATAACATTTTTGCTTCTTTCTCCTTCTCACCGAATCATTTCAGTAAAAAAAAAAAAAAGTGTTTTCATTTGCACTGTTTGCCCTGAATGTGTCTTTTGCACAGTCTGCACTAGGTGTATATGCACTAGGAGTATATGCATATGTTTAGTTAGCTTACCTTTTTCATATACAGTAGGCTGTGAACTTATTGGTAACACCATGCATGGTCCTGTGAGGCATGACATTTCGGTCCTTTATATGTCTTTACAAATAGCGGAACAACAACTCACTTGATTTGAATATACACTCACCTAAAGGATTATTAGGAACACCTGTTCAATTTCTCATTAATGCAATTATCTAATCAACCAATCACATGGCAGTTGCTTCAATGCATTTAGGGGTGTGGTCCTGGTCAAGACAATCTCCTGAACTCCAAACTGAATGTCAGAATGGGAAAGAAAGGTGATTTAAGCAATTTTGAGTGTGGCATGGTTGTTGGTGCCAGACGGGCCGGTCTGAGTATTTCACAATCTGCTCAGTTACTGGGATTTTCACGCACAACCATTTCTAGGGTTTACAAAGAATGGTGTGAAAAGGGAAAAACATCCAGTATGCGGCAGTCCTGTGGGCGAAAATGCCTTGTTGATGCTAGAGGTCAGAGGAGAATGGGCCGACTTATTCAAGCTGATTGAAGAGCAACTTTGACTGAAATAACCACTCGTTACAACCGAGGTATGCAGCAAAGCATTTGTGAAGCCACAACACGCACAACCTTGAGGCGGATGGGCTACAACAGCAGAAGACCCCACCGGGTACCACTCATCTCCACTACAAAAAAGGGCAAAAAAAGAGGCTACAATTTGCAAGAGCTCACCAAAATTGGACAGTTGAAGACTGGAAAAATGTTGCCTGGTCTGATGAGTCTCGATTTCTGTTGAGACATTCAGATGGTAGAGTCAGAATTTGGCGAAAACAGAATGAGAACATGGATCCATCATGCCTTGTTACCACTGTGCAGGCTGGTGGTGGTGGTGTAATGGTGTGGGGGATGTTTTCTTGGCACACTTTAGGCCCCTTAGTGCCAATTGGGCATCGTTTAAATGCCACGGCCTACCTGAGCATTGTTTCTGACCATGTCCATCCCTTTATGACCACCATGTACCCATCCTCTGATGGCTACTTCCAGCAGGATAATGCACCATGTCACAAAGCTCGAATCATTTCAAACTGGTTTCTTGAACATGACAATGAGTTCACTGTACTAAAATGGCCCCCACAGTCACCAGATCTCAACCCAATAGAGCATCTTTGGGATGTGGTGGAACGGGAGCTTCGTGCCCTGGATGTGCATCCCACAAATCTCCATCAACTGCAAGATGCTATCCTATCAATATGGGCCAATATTTCTAAAGAATGCTTTCAGCACCTTGTTGAATCAATGCCACGTAGAATTAAGGCAGTTCTGAAGGCGAAAGGGGGTCAAACACAGTATTAGTATGGTGTTCCTAATAATCCTTTAGGTGAGTGTATATGTATTGGCCGTAGCAAGTCCTGTACTTGTTCTGCAGCAGCAGCGTAGATCTGCCAAGCCCAAATATATCAACTTTGTCATATCCATTACCATGCCAAACACTCCGAGAGTTGTCATGACAGAAATATAGAAAGAGGTTTTTTGGCCACAGTGGTGTAGTTACAGCACCTACCAGCAGGGGCTAACCAGCAAAACCCTGACTGATTGTTTTCATTAGTCTTCTCAAATAGAGAGCGAGAATGAGACCGCGGGAACGACTATGGGAAGAGGCAGTCACTTAGTTTATATGGTAATGTTCCCGGTCTATGCACATACCATAACAGGAAGCACTCAAGACGTGCCCCTGTTAATGTTATTGGGTAATATTAAAGCTTGAATTTCTCTCTGCTGTCCTTGCATGCTATTATCAACCCAATAGAGCTTCTTTGGGATGTGGTGGAACGGGAGCTTCGTGCCCTGGATGTGCATCCCACAAATCTCCATCAACTGCAAGATGCTATCCTATCAATATGGGCCAACATTTCTAAAGAATGCTTTCAGCACCTTGTTGAATCAATGCCACGTAGAATTAAGGCAGTTCTGAAGGCGAAAGGGGGTCAAACACAGTATTAGTATGGTGTTCATAATAATCCTTTAGGTGAGTGTATATGTAGCCATATATAGAGCAACAGTCGGGTTCTGGAAGTAATATTTCCATTCATTTTCTCCATAGGGAAATCGATTTTTAACGATAACTTGTAAGCCTATAAAGACAGCCTTACTGTGAGCTACGAGGATGTTATTCGATAGTATTTGCTTTTGTTTAATCTGTTGTTTAAGCATTATTTCAACTAACTTTTAAAATAATAGTATTTAAAAGCCAAATTAGTGGTGAAAAACTACATTGCCCATGATGCTGTACAGAAATTTCCACCAATCAGAGTCGAAACAATAAAAAAAACTTGAAATAGATTATTATTATAAATATTATCAATATTTTTAAATGAAAAGTTTTATATTTCTCCATCGTTTATTTGCTGTTCACAATACTTCATGCATGGGATTGTAGTTTTTTCCGTAGTCTTATACCGTTATAAATATTTTTAGTTTGTAATGTTATTAATCTAATCACATATGGTTAGCTGGGTTCACAGCTTATAATGCTTTAACAAAGACCTTTTTTTAAAATCCCTATGGACGAAATAAATGGAAAACCAAGGAACCAAGGCAGGCACTTCTGCAATCAATTGCCATTCATGTATTTTACTGACAATAATGGAAATTCATTCTTCCTTGTTTTAGTATAAATCAATGTGAAAACATCCCTTGATTATGTTCAATAGACCTTTAAAACAGCATTTCTAATATACTTGGCATTAATGGCTGTTTATTTGAAATGAACTGAAAAAAAAAACAAACATTTTGAGGCATTTCAGAACAAATACATAAATAGTTATTTATCAATGCTAAAAAAATGGCCTTTCCTGGATGTGATCACAAACTGATGAAAAATGATTATAATAATACAGTGATGAAAAAGCAAGAGTAAACAGTTTGAAATAATCAGCAAAACTTGTTGTGAATTAATAACTGGCCAATAATAAAATCTGACAAATAGAGTACATTAAAACTCTCAACAAATGCCACTATGAAAGTGAATTTTGATGGGAGGTTTCGGCTCTGTCAACCTTACATCAAGGGAAATATCACACTGGTTGGAATACAAATCTGACTAATGCAATGCATGAGAAAAGGCAGTAAGACTTATCATTGAAATATCAAAGAGTCAAACAACCAACCTGACCACAGAAATGATTTCGACACGCACAGGGAATTCAATTATGTGGATTTGCTACTGCAGAACAATCTCCAGTGGACAATATTACAGGATTTATTCATAATGCACAGAAAGATGAAGTATGTGCTTGAGTGTTTTTTTTATTAAGAGCAGGTGTATGTATTTTTAGACCTCCAAAGGCACTCAGGTGAAAGAGGGGCGCTGTGTCCTTGAGAACGGCAACAACCTGCCATTTATATCCACTTACATCTCATTATAAACTCTTAACAAGGAAGGTTCTTTATTGCCATTTTTGGAGGAACCGCTAACATCCATGGAACCTTTTCATTGCAGAAAAAGGTCTTTATAGTGGAAAAGGGTTCTTTAGATTTTCAAAATGTTCTTCACACTCTGGTTCTTAGTCCCACAGTGGTAAAAATCAAGCTTTTAATGTTGTTTATATGTCTATGCGGTGTTTTTAATGTGCTTTAAGACAAACCATGTGTAAATTCATAAGTCGACACCATTGTTGAGTAATATCTCCTTAAAGGGATCATATAATGGTACATGCACTTTTACAAGCTGATTGTACTGAAATGTGTGTTGGCAGTGCCTGTACACAACCATCATAAAGTGATAAAAATCCATCCAGTGTTTTTTTTTAATCTCCTTATGTTTTCCCTTGTCTCAAATCAAGCCGTTCGACCTTGTGACGTCACACGGTCGGACGCCCCTCCCACGATTGTTGATTGACAGCAGCGTTTCAACACAGACCGCTCGCTCATGAGCGAGCTGTCATCATAGTCCGCATTGTTGATATGCTGGAGCAGAATGGCGTCTAAGCGATTGTGGTGTTCTGTTCTTGGGTGCAATAAGGAACACAGCAGTCATTTTGATGTTCCTAAATCCGAACCGCTGAAGACGCAGTGGCTGAGTTTTGTTTTCGAAGGGAATATTCCCCACGATCAACAGCAATGCTTTCATGTTTGCGCGAATCATTTCACCAGACTGCTTTATAAACGAGAACATTGAAAAAGGTATTAGCTCCTGTCTGAGTATGTGTTGTTTATGTGCCTAATGACTGTCATAGTCTCACAGACTGGTTATTTTTTTAAACCGATCAGTAAAATTTGAGTGCTTCAGCCCTGACAGTTGTACCTAACACTGCATAGATAACGTTACGCATCACTGACAAGCCTACATTTACCGGAAAAAAGTTTTTCATGACCATTAGCTGTAACATCAATCTGTCAATGAACTAACGTATACATCAGTAAACACATAGCGTTCGTATCTCACTACTCTACCCTGTCAGTACATACAAAGATAGATCAAAGTGACATTACGTTAACCAACCATTCAGAAACGTCCTGTTTTCCGACTCCGGTTCAAATTGATACGGTTGCACAGTTTCCTCAGAGACTCCCGCTGCCATTCTTCAAAATATACCCTCAACTGTTGTCAAGGCAACACTCCACGTGTGTTCTTGTGTCAATACGCCCCACAGAACAGAGGGGCGGGGTGAGCAAAGCTCATTATCATTTAAAGACACATGCACTTAAACGGCGTGCTGAAAACAGAGCTGTTTTTGACCAGGTAAAATGAGTGTTTTCTTACAATACTAATGAGAATTTTTAATTCAAGTATATTACAAACTTTTAATTTAGACCCTAAAGAATCATATTAGCTTGTACAAAAATGGCATTATATGAACCGCAGTGAACCAAAGACAGTCTCAAAAACACGGTTTGAAATCGCTGGTGTTTCTGACGTCACAAACTACCTTGTAACCAATCAGATCAACGTGTGATCGTCAACCAGTGGATCTCTGAGCTGAGTGAGTGGAGGCGGGGCTCATTTGCATATTCATAGAACCGCGTATACTAAATGAGGCAAGGGTGTCGAGTTACATTCAAGCTATTTTAAGGCATGAAGACATTTTTGTCAAGGAATAAAAAACTTTTAAATATGTCATTTTGGTGATCAAAGATGAGTTTTAAGTGATAAAATTATTGACTACAGGGGGACTTTAAGAACTGTTCACTGAAAGGCTCTTTGGGAAACCAAAAATGGCTCTTCTATGGCACTGATGTGAAAAATCCCTTTTGGAACCTTTAGCTTTTGGTGTGTATCAGTAGACATTTCTGTTTTTCATGGGAAGGCATTTAAAGTGGTTAACGTCACTTAAACGTTCAAAACCATTACGTGTGTCAAAAATGTCAACATACATTTGTGACCCTGGACCATAAAACCAGTCACATGGGTCATTTGTAAAAAATTGAGATTTTATTTTTTAAAACATTGAGAAAATCGCCTTTAAAGTTGTCCATTTATGTTCGCGATTATGCTGCGTTCACTCACAAAAAATATATTTTTTATATATTTGCGGTAGGAAATGTACAAAATATCTTCATGGAACATGATCTTTACTTAATATCCTAATGATTTTGGCATAAAAGAAAAATCTATCATTTTGACCCATACAATGTATTGTTGGCTATTGCCACAAATATATACCATGCGACATGTGACTGGTTTTGTGATCCAGGGTCACATTTTACAAAAAGATGAATCGCACACATTGAGCTAGTCCATCACAAGCACACACACATGAACATATTTACCCTTAATTATCTTCTGGGACAACAACGGCAGCTGGCTAATTGGTTAAGAAGCGGCGACGGTAGAGGTTAAGCACTGCAGGGATTTGCTCAGTACTTACTGAAGACATCCTCACAGAAACACACAAAAGCATAAAACTGAATATCTGGGAGAAAAAAAGAGCACACAATTCTATTCCGTAGGTCTATTCAGACAGAGCCAGTTTACCCAGAGGAGGTCAGGTACATTTCTGTTTCACAGATGTACTTTTTTGATTTAAATCCTGCCTCAATCAAACACATCTGTGTTTTTCTCACACAAGCTCTGCAAAAATTATGGAGGAAATTACCTTTTGTTTTGTCAAATAACTCAGGGGTCCTCTGAGAAATCTAATCCAGTCCGAATGGAAATGTCTGTCATTTTTTTATCATCATAATGATTCTCCTCATCTATTCTGACCTTCGACGAACACCGTAACTAAAGTCATTACACTGCCGGGTGCACCTTCATTATGGATTCTGCCTATGTTCTGAGTACAATAATGGTGAGTTCAAGAAGTCATGTTGGAAAGATCGTACTTAGCCTACAAGTTGAACGCACATGAACGTCACCACAAAGTCATAACTACGAGTGGGAAACTCAGGATTTTCTTTAATCCCAGGGTTTCATAGTTAGTCTATACCTAAATAAAATCTATGCATTAAAGTCCCCCTGTAGTCAATAATTTTATCACTTAAAACTCATCTTTGATCACCAAAATGACATATTTAAACCTTTTTTCCTTTAAAAAAAAACTTCATGCCTTAAAATAGCTTGAATGTAACGCGGCACCCTTGCCTCATTTAGTATACCCGGTTCTATGAATATGCAAATGAGCCCTGCCTCCACTCACTCACTCAGCTCAGAGATCCACTCGTTGACGATCGCATGTTGATCTGATTGGTTACAAGTTAGTTTGTGACATCAGAAACACCAGCGATTTCAAACCGTGTTTTTGGTTCACTGCAGTTTTAAGGAGAAAATATGGTGTCGACTTATGAATTTGCACATGGTTTGTCTAAAAGCATATTAAAAACACCACATAGACACATAAACAACATTAAAAACTGGATTTTCACCACAGGGGGACTTTAAACATTAAATGCCAAAAACAATCAGTAAAACTGGCAGAAAATTAGCAGATGCACTGTTAACAAGTAAAATTAGGACTTTGAAACTCACTCTCAATGAAGCGGATCAATTGCCTGCAGGACTGGTCGTTACTAACTGGAGTCAACTTAAGTAAGCAACACTTAAATAAATGTCCAGTGAGTGATGCTAAAAGCGTGCTCAGAAACAGATGCAAGTGAAACGTATACTGTATTCTCTCTCTCTTTCTTACAAATTGAACATTACCACTCTCATGTGAACAATCTCGTGCCTGCTGTGAAATCAGGTTTCTCATATCCCAAGGCCATGTATACTTTCCAGGCCTACAATGCTATCCTTCGGGCTTTCTGATTGGCTGTTGACAGAGTTCAGTTTTCCTCATCATCCAAAGAAAATGACTCTCAGAGAGGAAGCCGAGCTCTACTTCCAGCACATTAGGACCGTTTTCTGGCCGTATAACAGCAAATGAGCCAGAATCTGCGGGGAGCGAGAGCGAGCAGAACCAGGCAGAAAGACCATAATAAAGAGCCGAGCAGAAGGCAAGAAAGACGTGTGTGTGAGTGAGGCGGCGTGGTCACTAGGGGTGCGAATCACAATTTGATTTCTATTCAGAGAGTAACAATACGATACCAAAACCCGTCAGCCTATTAGTTCTTGGTTATAAAACATGTGAAGGCTGTCTGAATGGCCTGGAGACGCACCCTACACACACTGCTTCTTCAGTGTTGCAGAAAAACCTGTTGCACAATCTTATGTCATCTGATTTAGCATGTACAAAGCCTTTTAGTATATTGTTAAAACGTCCACCTTCAGGTCACAGTACACGTGTCTTTTCTGTGAAATCATTACAGGTTTTTAAAAAGTAAATGTAGCAATAACTTCTATATTGTTAACAATAAAAACAAACATTAACTGGACTGAGGTTTATTTGATTATCTCCACATCATTTTTTTTTTTTTTTTTTTTGGAAAAATCAAATATGATACATCAGGCTTCTGAGGAATGCTTGTTTGTACATCTCTCAATCATCACTGCCCTCTTAAATCTACAGAGTTTGATCATAAAACTATTCATTTTTAAATATCATCTTAAAGGAGAACTCCGGTCAATTTTAACATTGAGCTCATTTTTTTGTACATTTGGAGTGCTGTCAATACAGAGAACAACGACAAAAATCGGTGTTGCCTACACCGTGTTATCCTCTTTTTAAGTAGTCGATTGCCGAGTTCACGCCCATAGGTTTAGTTACCTATGATCACGCGCATGAACTCGACAATCAACTACTTTGGACTTCGACGGAAAACAGGATGTAAATACAGGTATTTGCGCTGGCTTAAATAACATCATTTTTATTCTTATCTTTCACATCTACTGCAGTCAGATTCACTCGTGTTCACTCTGAAGGAATCACTCACATGACCTGTGCACTTGTAATGACACATCAAGGATGTTAAGAGCCTAAAAGCAGGTTTAAACATTGCCCCATTGAAGTCAACAGGGTGCAAATTTTAAAAAGAGGATAACACGGTGTAGGCAACACCGATTTTTGTCGTTGTTCTCTGTATTGACAGCACTCCAAATGTACAAAAAAATGAGCTCAATGTTAAAATTGACCGGAGTTCTCCTTTAAGACATAATTTACAGATATAGTGATAGCTGAAATTTATATGCATTTTATGCAAGCAGTACTGTTATAAAAATCTCATTGATATACATTACAGGTCTGATGTATTAATTATGATACAAAACATAAAACAATTTAAAAAAAACCACAAGAAATCTGACTATTATTTCATCTGTGAGTCTTTTAAACATATCTGAAGGCTGTTTGAATAGTGCAAACACATTACTGAAGATCTATAAATGTTATGTTTTGTACTGCTGATGTATTTAAGTTAACAGAGTTCTTAATAATTCATGTAAAATTCCAATACATTTTCTTCGTGGATCAATCCAGCATCGTCTGAGGGGGAATTGTGATGCATTAAACTAGTTTTACTGGTCAGGCATGACAGAATGAAACTGGTCCTTAAGCATCACTTTAAAATGACATCTTCTTCCATACTGTGACGTACAACCAAGTGCAACGGATTATCGAAAAATAAAAAATAAACGAAATATACATGGATAATATTCATTATAAATATTCATTACTTTAGGATAGGCTACATAACATGCATTTAGAAAATAGATTTCATGTAGTCATTAATATAATCAAAAATAAGTTACATCTGCATCAACCATTAACAAAAAATTAAGAGATGGGTCATCTCAAAACCTTACTTGAAGTGTTTTCTGCTGGAAGAAGACTGTCTTGTTGAACACTTGCAGCTGTATTTAGTATGTTGCACTATTTTCACACTAACACACAACCACATGTGACTAAAATTACTCAACAGGCATTTGATTATCTATTCAACCACTTGGAGCAAGTGAAGAAATTATGTTTTGAGCCCATGTTGATTAGTAAGATTCAATTGCGCTACCATCACGCTGATCACTGTGAAATATCCACACGCTATCGTTTCAGGTAAACCAAGTTTAAATATTTTAAAAAATAAAAAGTATCAGAATAAAGTAAGTGTATGATATTACAAAATATCACCAAAAATATATATACCAACAGTTAACGAGTGTCGGTCCTCCCTATATGCAAAGTACCCCTTGTTCTCAATGATTTAGGGCTTTGTTTTAGTTTTGTTTTTGATCATGGCTTCCAACAATTATAAAAACATGATGCCGCTTTCCATTTCTATCCTTTAAAGTGGTGCGCTGTCACCGTACGTAACATCCAAATCAGTCGAATCATGTAACGTTACATGTAAAAGTGTATTGAAGAGCGAAAGAGAAGATGTTCAACAGACGGCTTTCGGCCCACTCGATCCGAGATGGAGAGAAACATGGACAAGTAGGCCTACAGACTACTTTGGGCTTCGGGCGTGCGCTTAAATGGTCAAGTAGGCCTACACGCAAAAATGTGTAAAACATTTTTTAACCGCATTCAGTTGTGTCTTCAGTGAACATAAACAGCTGGGAAAGTAATCGAATGCTTGTCACTGTATTAGGTCTGTGCATTTGGTCTTAAAGTGACAGCAGCCTAATAATCCAACTGCTGTCTGTCGTTTAATGTTAATGAAACAACAAAAGAAAACGAGAGAATCATTCACTGCACCTCACTGAATAACTTTAATAAGAATCAATGTATATGTCATTCATACAGTGAAGATTATGCAATGCTCTATTTTTTTTTTTTTTTTTACATTTGATTACTTTATTAAATGTCTGTATAGAAGGCTACTAGTAGGCTAAATTGTTCATTTCATGCATATCTTTTTTTTATGTTGTATTTGTCCTATTGTTTTATTTTTTCATTGCATTACTGAACTTTTCAACTCACTGTTGTTGATTGACAGTGGGGGTCATTTATGAACGCCCCGGACAAAGTTTTGCTTAGGGCCCCAGAAGTCTAAAAGCGGCACTAACCGCCAATATCGTTGGTATTCGCGATATTATCATAAAACATTTGTGGAAAAACCGTGTGAAATGGATCCATGTTGATCTATTGTTGCAGGCTAAAACTAACAACGACTGTAGAAACTGTGGTATTTGCATTAATTGGTTAGCACGGTCATTTTTTGTAAAAGCTGACAAGCAAAGGAAGGATTGGTATCAAATATCAGTCGTCACTGAGGAAATCGGTGCATTAAAGGTTTTATCCTGGATTACCATTACCTCCTGGCAACACACGGTGATTAACGACACACACACATATACTCCAGGCGAAGACGTAGCCTACCTTGCTTATCTTTTACTTTCCTTCCCACCTTCCTCCGCTCGCGTCCGCACTCCTCACCGGCGTATCCTGAGTGATGTGTTTCCTTCGCGTGCTCTTTCTCATGACAGCTTTCCACCAGCCACAAAATACGTTCTCCTTTCCCTTCCGCGGATACTTGTGCTGAACATTGGCTGGTTTCTCCGTTCTTCAGAGCAATAACGCCAGTGAGTGTGTGCAATGGCAACGGAGCGCAGAGGACTAGTCGAGAATCAGAAGAAAGCGATGCACCACTGCAGTGTGTGTGAATGAATGCGATGCCAGCCTGAATGAGACACGCCACGCTGCACAGACAGACAGCAGCACAACCTCTGCCTTGACCAACTGTAATGTCATGTATTATTCATAACCATGGGAGGGACTATCGTCACAACTGCTCGTTATCATGCAAGAGGTGCTGCAAGGTCGACGGTAATCAAAAGATCGTTTCTGACCCTGAGAGGAGCTGCAGCCGAACGAGAGTCCAGTTTCAAGCCATCAAGTAGCCTATATTCACAACTAAAATATAACAAAACAATGTGAATAAACGAAATAGTATGTTTTTGTGTTTCAGACATACCAAGGCTTCAAAATATAGTAAAAACAGTAATATTGTGACATATTATTCATATTTAAAATAACTATAAAATGCAATTTATCCCTGTGATGTAAAGCTGAATTTTCAGCATCATTACTCCATTCCTCAGTGTCACGTGATCCTTCAGAAATCATTGTATTATTCTGATTTGCTCAAGAAACATTTCTTCTTATTATTAATGGTGAATACATTTGTGCTGCTTCATATTTTTTTTGGAAACTGTGATACAATTTTTTTTTAGGATTCATTGATGAATAAAAAGTTCAAAAGAACATTTTGAACATTTTAAAAAGGTTTTTTTTTTTTTTTTGTATCATTTTAAATGTCTGTCACTTTTGATCAATTTAACGCATCCTTGCTGAATTAAAGTATTTAAAAGTATCTGGTTGTGACTCAGGTAACAAAATTGCTTCACTGTATGCCAATGCCAACATTTGTTATTGTAACCTTTCTCTTTTTTTTTTTTTTTTTTACTTCACTAAAAATGTTCAAGATTACCTATTCCAGAAATTGAGACTTCATTATAGCAAAGGTGTTTTCGAAACATATTTTGTACGAATTGCATTTTTATTGTAGTCGCATCACTGGCCCTCATACATTTTTCTTCAATCTTTAGAAGAAAGTCTGCTGAGTTTGCCTTCACTGTTTTCTCTCTCTGGTCCTGATGCTTCACATTCTTTCAGAGTTCAGGAGGATAGAACTTTAAACGACATCAGCTGTCACAGAAATCCATTGTTGAATGAATATTATGAAACGCATTAATCATTCAGTCCATCTGTTCTTTCCGTCCCCCTTGTGGCCCAAATCATTACAACTCTCTCATTAAATACGTTTAATTTTCGCTCGTGTTGTCCAGGGATTCCAAATTAAATCCTCACATTGGTGGGAGCAAATAAGGTAATGAGCTAACTGTCAAAGAATAAAGCTATCAGAAAGGCTACAGAACACATGCTAGACAGATTTTCTGGCATAATTATCATTTAATCATGTAAGTTTTTTCAGCCAGAAACACTTTTAATAATAACATTTGATTGTGATCTGCTAGAGCTTTTCTCACAACTGACCAGAGTTGGGGATTGGTCACTTTTAAAAGTAATGCGTTACAATATTGCATCACTCCCTAAAAAATAACTAATTGCGTTACTTAGTTGCTTTTTATGGAAAGTAGTGCAGTTGTTAATGTTATGGTAATTTGGGGTCACTTTTTTCGGGCTGGGCTTCCTTGTTTTTATTTAATAACAAAAAAATTGTCAAATGTAAAGGCCCTTTCACACCTAAAGTGAAATGAATAAGCCTCATACTGAAAGAAATGCATATTTACGCGTGTACAATAGAGGGCGAAGCTAAAACTAACCTTCAGCTGTGCTGACATTCTGGATCGCAGGAGAAGAAAGTTCAGCAATAAAAACAAAAAACTTCAAAAAAATCATTATTGCTTATTACTATGGTTGAATTGGTCAGCAAAGACATTGGTTAATAAAGTGAGATTAAATACATAAAGTATTATTTGTGTTTTTTAACATATTTAATTATTGCAGGTTTGTGTAATATTCTGAGTTTGCATTTCACTGTTTTATTCGTTTTTAGGAATACTGAAAATGTTTTTGTTCTAGTGAGAAGGTAAATTTCACATTTCGTCTAGAACTACAATTATCATCGCCTCTGCGCTAACTCCTGTTCTCTCTCAACACGTGGACGGAGAGCTGTCGTCAATACATGAGAAAACAAAGATATTTTGTTGTATATTTAAAAGTAAAGTTATACTTTTATAATTACTTGAAAAAAGTAATCTGATTACATATCTTGCATTACTTGTAATGCATTACCCCCCTGCAACTGACTTAATATAATGTAAAAATGGACGAATATAAGATATTTATGACAGTGACTATAAAGTGAAGTTTTGCATATTTTGGCATAGAGTCAATGGTTAAAACTCCTGGCTTAATAAGAACAGCAAATCGTTCTAAGATCAGAATAAAATGCTTTATTACTTCTATCAGGTTTTCAGGAGATGAAATGAACCGCGCAGCCTTCATATTCAGATGCTAATGTCCTCTGGCCTTAAAAAGAAGCACTTTTCCAAAACATATACAGTATTTTCATCCCCAGAGGGAAGACCAAAGAAGCTACTCTGCACACAATTGTCAAGTCAAGTGTTTATTAAAATGACTCTTCTTGGAAGCATAACGTCACTGAAACAAAGTAGAGACACAAAATCATAACATTTGCACACATTTTAGCCTTTAGTATTTAACTCCATTTAGCAGTGCATACAAAAGAGTTTGGGGAAGTTGGCTGGTCTAAGGGGCCGTTTACACAACACCGTTTTCAATGTGTTTTGGCCGTTCGTTTACACAACAACTGCGTTTTGGGGGCCTGAAAACACAAACTTTTGAAAATGGGTTTCAAAGAGCAAGTTTTAGAAAAGGATACCGTTGTCTTCTCAGTGTAAACTATAAAAACGCAAATTTGTGAACCCGGTGACAATAAAAAACAAACAAGTAAAATATACTTAATTTTTCTTTTGCATGTTTTTTTTTTTTAAAGTAAAGTTAAGTAAAATGAACAAAGAAAAATAAGTCAATTTAACTTGGCCAATTAAAGTTTGTTGAGTAATTTAACATGGTAATTTAAGACATGCTTTTGAAATGTATGTTTTACTTCTACAGTATAGATTTTGTGTAACATATATCTACATAATAGAAGTAATGTGGTACCCGAACGCAGAGACCTCAATACTTGGTACAATACACAATAACAATAACATTCGTTGGAACATTTTGAGTATGAGAATGAAATAATTTTGAGTAGAAAATGATCTCCAGATGTCACAAAACAGCCAGTTATTAAAGGGATAGTTCACCCAAAAATGAAAATTCTGTCATCATTTACTCACCCTCAAGTTGTTCCAAACCTGTAGGAGTTTCTTTGTTCTGCTGAACACAAAGGAAGATATTTGGAAGAATGTCTGTAACCAAACAGATCTCGGTCCCCATTGACTACCATAGTATATATTTTTTCCTACTATGGAAGTCATAGTCAACTATCCCTTTAAACCTAACAACAACCATTTGTCGTGTGAAAGTAACCTCAAACTATACAATTTAATTCATTAATAAATTTATTATTATTATTATGCATGCATATTTTTTTTAAATCTTAATTGAGAGCCTATATGTAATATTTGATGAGCTTATTTGTTAATTAGTGAAAATATTTAAACGATTCGCTTTATATGTAAGCTTGTTTCCGCCACTCAATAAAAAAAGTAATTGTGACTTTTATCTCACAATTCAGATTTTTTTTCTCTCAGAATTGTGAGGTATAAACTCACAATTGCGAGAAAAAGTCATAATTGCAAGAAAAAAGTCATAATTGTGAGATATAAACTCTTAATTGTGAAAAAATGTCAGAAAAAAAAAAACAATCACATTTGTGAGTTTATATCACGCAATTCTGAGAAAGAGTCACAATTGTGAGATAAAAAGTTGCAATTCCTATACATTTATATCCAATTATAATTATTATTATTTAAAGGTCCATGGCAGAGTTGTTTTCATTAACTAACACTAAAATCATAAAAAAAATGTTACTTATTTTAAGTTAACTTATTTTATTTCAACTAGTTTTAACATTACTTTCTAAATAAAAACTATACACATTTTTTAAAAAGCTCAATGAAAAGTTAACAAAAAATCAAACAAAATAACTAAAATATGAACTACATTTAAAGTAAAAAAAACTTTGAAGTAAAATTTTGAATTCAAAAACTATATCAATGACCCTAAAATAACACGGGTCATTTCACACCTCATGTTTCAGCTCTTTTGGGTTATACAGAGCGCGTATAAATGATAGTGATCTTTGCCGAGGAGGAAGACACATGCCTTCTTAATATACCCAAACACTGCTTCTCAAACCCTTTCATAAAACATCACACATCTTTAATCTTCTAAAGAGCATCTCCGAGAAAAACAGTCATCTCAGAGTTTATCAAACAGACACACAAGACTCATCAGAGCATCACTGTCGTTCCGCCACGTCACACACGTCTCTTTACATAATGCTGTGCTTTGCAGAACTGTCATTATTTTGACTTATTCCCTCTCCCAAGGACGTGGAAATGACTTTGACAGCGGCTCATAGATGTGAATGGAGGAATCATGTAAATCACCGTATCACGGCACAGCTGACTGTCAGCGCAAGCCCACACAACTCCACTTTTATTTACGTCTCTATAAAAACCTCAGCTTGAATATAAGCGTTATCAAGAGAAGTTCTCCCCGACGATCAAACCATTTCGGAGTTATTTTGGGGGTGGGCGAGGAGAGACATCACAGAGAGAGTTACAGGGGGCCTGAATTCCCATAAATCCCACCACACACGCATGGCAACAGTAGCCGCATAGCAACTGGTTGCTAAAGAGACGCGAAAGGCAAGCCGCCGAAGGGCTGACTTGCTTACTTGGCAAGTGAGCCGTGCAAAAACGGAATTCCCGAGTGACTGGTAAAAGGCTCCGGTTGCTATGGTGACCTCACAGAGGGATGGAGCTCTGGCATGTGCTTCCTCCCCATGATACACCATTGCAATACACACATTTGCAGTTTGCACTGACCAGGCCAATGAGACGCTTGAAACACTGTAACTAATTGATTAATTGATTGGCCAATAATCTGGTAGAGGATATGAGAGATGATTCCATGCACACATATATAGCTTTTCTTTCCTTTTAGGAAAAGTTGGTGATCCTACTGTAAATCTTTCAATTTTCTACCATTTTGGTAGAATTTGTTTTTAATTAAATTATTAAATAAAAACATAAAAGTACTACTTAATTCTTATTTTATTCTGAAATACTTAATAGCAAATATGTTTATTTATTTTCTACTTTAATCAATTTAAGAATTGTTTATATTCTGGATTAATAGAAAAAGAAAAAAAAACTTTTATTATTTTTGTATATACGTATAAGTAAGAATTGTTGATAATTTTAATTAATTAATAGAAAATAAATATAAGATCTTAATTTCTGTTTATTTTCTATAAGAATTGTTTATATTCTGGATTAAATACAAAAAAAGAACCACTTCTTAATTCAAAAACATTTTTTTTAAATAATTGTTTATATTTTGGATTCACTCATAGAAAAATAAAAGTAAATCTTTATTCTTACTTATATACTTGTTTATATTCATTAATAAATAAATAAATAAATAAATAAATAAGAGCACTTATTAATTTCTATTTTAATAAATGAATAAGAATTGTTTATATTCTGGATAAATTAATAGAAAATTAATACACATTTTTTACGATAAATGGTGTTGTAAATAGTGTTTCACTGTAGCATTTCATGTGAAGTATGACTCTCCTGTGGCCAGTTAGTCTTAAAGGTTAGTCATCTTATTTACTTTTCTTTTGCTTCAAGACTAGTCATAACTTTTTTAAGTCGGTTACATAAAAAGTAGATTGGTCTAATTTGAATCCAAAAAGTATAAGACTGATTAGCCCTAACTAATTGCCAGTTGGTCAGACTAATTCTTATACAGTCTTAACTTACCGTTATGTTTATACAACCGGCCCCTGCTCTGCTCTTAATGTTTGAGACTTTCCTTGTTCATTGTCCACAATAAAGCTTCTTCTTGGATAACTGAAGGCTTCGATCTGAGATGTATGCACGTGTAGACCTTATGGTTTAACAAAGCATTCATGATAACAAGATAAATAGCGGCCGGCATCCATGGAGAAATGCATACATGAAACAAAATAAACAGCTTTTAATGTCACCTTAGGCCCTATTGCCCAAAAGTGATGTGATATCATGGAGTCTTTAAAGCACAGCCTGGTCTCTAATTGATCTGGCTTATGTCGAGTATTAAAAATGTATCAAGCATATGGACTCGTGTTCTTGTTCTAATCAATATTCTCTTTGGTTACAACTGTAGTCTGTCGGAGGACCCGAACATGAAGAAAGGGGATATTTGTGGCATCTTCCCCAGCAAAGCCCTCTGTTCCCCCGCCAGACTGAAACACATCCACCAGGACTGGATCCAGACCAAAACACAGACAGCTCTGTGGAAAAGCGTTTAGAAGAACTTTTTCCTTAGACGTTTATCTCATTTCTAAACACCCTGGCCTGAATTATTATGTTAAATCCTCCAATAATAAAACTGCTTTAGAGCAGTCCAAAGCCTATACCCACGAGAGTTGCAGTCATATATAAAATATGTAAATGCAGGTCCATTATTTAGAAAATGTACAAAGTTGGGAACAAAAGTTTTAGTTCACATAATTAAAGTTGTGGGCAGATTTCATCAAGAGAGTTGCTATCTTTTCTCATTAGCTTGAAACGTTACACAAGAGTAAAGTGGTGTCTCTCCAGCACCAAAGAAAGCTAAATGATAGGAGTGTTTTTTAGAGACATGATGACTCTAATACCTGCTCAAGCATGGTAATTGCCACTGTTGTCTCTCTAGGTCATATTTTAAGATGAAGTGTGGAGACACCAAACAGAAATGCAAAAGATGACTGTTTTCAGACAAGTTTCAAGCACTCTATGCCATTGCTCACCACAGTCAACAGTAAGTGTGTTTACATGACCTTTAAAAGATAAATTTCAGACTAAAGAAATGATTTATCTTACTTCTGCATGCATACGTGCGCACTATCCTATGCCGTTTTGTAGTTTAGAGTGAGTAGTGCGTTCACACTGAAAATTCAAGATAGAAAAAGTACACTTTAGTAAATAGCCAGATGAGACGAAAGAACAAACTCTGCATCCGAAATCAAATACTTCCCTACTATATAGTATGCAAAAAGCAGTACGCCAAAAGAGTAGTCCAAACAAACAGGTGGAAAGTCCTCGGATGACCTTCTACTTCCCCCGAGATTCTGAAATGGCCATTCGATGGACACTTCACTGTCCCATGAGGTCAACATCCAATCAGAAAACGATAGATAGAAGCAAGTCCCAGCCCTACATTCTTTTTCAATAAACTGTTTCAGTCGGATGTACGTCACAATACTTTTTATCAATACTTTCCAGTACTGAATGCATTATAGTTATAATCAACATTTCTTTCACTTCATCCGCCATCTATATTTTTATTTCCACTGAGATTGTATGAGAAATCTCCTTTAGAGAGATATCCAATGCTGCCTGGGAATTTGGCCAAATCTAGGTTTCTTTTGGGCCTTTACATCAGGGTAGGGTTGCACCAGCCGTTCTTAAGTTCTTTCTTAAATTGGAACATAAAGTCCACACTAGAGGCTTAGTAACTACTAGCTAGTTTGTAACTAACTCTGTACTTTATTCCGTTGCACCATTTGTACGTAAGGCAGAACGTTGCTAGTAGGTCGTAAGCTCTCCGTAAAGTAATGCGTAGTCGCATAATATGACGTTTCGCCTCGATGATCCAATAGCAGCCTTCAAATACGTGAGCAGAAGTTGTGTTGAAATGCCGTGAATTTCAGTTTATCCTTCATTCTAACTTCTTTTGCCTCACGTTACTAATGGTAAAAATACGTTTCCATTAAATACGATAGTCTACTTGATCATTAATAATAACATAAGTGTTATTATATGTAAATAACATTCAGAAACTGTATTTGAAATGAAATGAATAAGGATCAATAAATAAATATTGATACAAAAAACATAAGAAATTACGTTTATTGATTATGACTGATATTTGACATGCATAACATGGACAGATGCCCACAGCGTCGTGCTGTTCAGGACGGGTTTGTGTTAAAGAGCCGCTAACAAAGTAATCTTTTCACATAATGTTCTCTCTCTTAAAATGTAAGCGAGTGTAAATGTCAGCATTATCATATATGTCTAAAGAATTGAAGTCTGTCAGGTAAAAGAAGAGCTTATTGATGCAGTTCAGTCTGTCTGATATTTTATTCCAACCGCTACTCCTGATCGGAGGCTGCCGTAAATATTTAGTTTATACTTACTGTAAGAGTTACGCTTCAACTAACTTTAATGGTGCAACACAAAAATATTTAGAAGTGCGCAAGTCATAACTTAATGTCCATTTACGTGAAAACTAGGCTAAGTTGTAACTTACGCACAGTTGGTGCAACTGGCCCCAGGAGTGTGCCTATGCTGCCTCGATGGAGTACCTCAGCTAAAATATAACATGACCTTAAACCATAGTTAGTTTTAAGTCTTGTGAATGAGTAAAGAAATTAAGTGAGACTTAAGTAGGAAGAAGTATGTCTCTGCCAATCTCACAATCCACATAATTTATATTTTTTTTGTTCATGGCTTATTTTACTAGATAGCAAAACATAGCTATAATAAAATAAAAATGTAATTTAGTTATAATAAAATAAAATGTTGAAAATATTATTAAATTATGATTGCTATCCATTTAAGTGTCACACTGTTAGCATCATCTGATATACAAGTGTAAGAATTGATAAATTAGGAGATTCCAGACAGTCTGTTTTGGGGGTGACCAGGCCCTGAGAGGACAAAAGGACCTCTCTGGAGATTAGCATTTGAACTGGCTCTCATGCACCATCGAGACGAAAGTCTCACCCCCGAGTCATCTAATCTGCATCTCCTTCCCTCTCCCCTCACCCCCTCTCTCATGCTCAGATAATCACCTGAATTCACCCAAGAAAATGTATAGTTTAATGTGAATGATTATCACAGAGTATTTTCATGTTTGGTATCATTTAAAATGTCACAGTGCGACTGGTACAGATATCTCATATCCAGATAGATAAAACAAAAGGTAATAAGGTTTTTAAGAGCTTATGGATAACTGATTTACAAAGCAAGGTGGTCTCTAAGCAAATGGTCCCACACCCCCATGAAGATGCAACCACTGCATGCAAATTTCTATTGTTACATGTTTCCAGGTAAAAGGCTTGTCTATTTAAGGAAGTGCAGCAGGGAGATCGAGGCCTTTTCTGTACTTCAGATCGGTCCGTTAGGCTGGGAGATATAGATCTCTCAGCCTAACGTATTTCTTAATGTTGGGTTTTGCATCTTCTCTCTATTCCAGAGCATTTGATGTTTTGTATCGATTATCTTTGAATTGATTATGAAATTGGCATGATACATTTACCTGACATAATAAATTGTTACATTTGATTATTCTCACTGACTTTGATATTATTTTCATTGAAGAGTTAAACAGAATAGTCAAACACCCACTCACTTTTAGTGAGGCACAGATATTATTAAAACCTTTCATTTATGGAGTCAGATGAATTAACGAGTAAATACATATGATTAATGTATTACAAATTTAACCAAACCAATACTTCGCATGAGGAAAGGACAGAGCACGTGAGACCTTCCCTGTGTTATTGGAAAACCTCCATTGGACCAATTTCACGGGCCTTACAAAGTGGTGACCTCCGAGACGTGATCTCTAAACAGATAAAAACAGTTTCACGAGAAAACGTCCTTTCCAGCAAGTATTGGGATCTTAAAATCAACAAGAGGTTTGAAAATCATCTCTTTCTTCTGCAGTTGTGGTAAGTCAATTTTCTTTGCATTTTTAGAAGTGTTGAAGAAATGTTTGATGTGGCAGCCAGATGAAGAATGAAAAACCTTGTGTATTAGATTTTAAAGATCGCCTTGTTTTGCCTAAGCAACAAGAAACGAAAACTAAAGTGAGAATAACATCTTCCAAACAATTTGAATAACTCGATGAAGAGCTGAAAAAAGTAAAGCCTAAAAAGTTTTAAAATCAGCCGCATGTTTTCCGGCCATTGTTGTATCTGGGCTTGTTAAACAAACCAGCAACACGTGAAGAGAATGAGCAAACTAACAAGAAACAGAGAAAGAAAAATCTACGTTTGTAAACAATCGGAAAACACGTGATTTTATAAATAAAAAAGGCAGATCGATGCATTGTTTATGGAAAGAAAATTTTGGGAAAACAGGATGATATGATGTACAGGCTAAAACTCAAATATCAAGGATAATGCTAAATGCTATTGTCCATGTTGCTTTCAAAACGCTCAAGGCTACGCTAAATGCTAAAGCCATGCTGCGCTCAAGGCTAATGCTAAATGCTATTGTCCATGTTGCTTTCAAAATGCTCAAGGCTGCGCTAAATGCTAAAGCCATGCTGCGCTAAAGGCTAATGCTAAATGCTATTGTCCATGCTGCATTCAAGGCTAATGCTAAATGCTAAAACTTTAACATTGATGGAATTAAATTAAGATATTCAATTTAATTTGGCTTATTTCAGTTCCTCTGAAAAGTAAACCTCTAAAGTATTTGATATGCTATCTAGTCAAAAATTCGGGAAAATTAGAAAATTTTGCTTGGTTATCACTGTTAGGTGGTTGGGGATATGGCGAGACTGTAAAAACGATGGCAGAGTAATCTCTAAAATATATCCAACACAACTGACAGGAGCTGTTAAATGTGGCGAGTCTGTAAAAACGATGGCAGAATAAACTCTAAAACATTGTAACACGCTGGGATAATACAAGTATAAAAAGGCGCCGTTATAACTAGCTATGATCGCGCGCATCCTGATTTTGATGTCAAACTGTTCAAATATTTGAGAATACTACTCTGAGCAATGCATATTCTGTTTGGATTTTCAAATTTGTAGTTGTGCTTAACACATTGTGCTAGAACACACTTTATAGTTGTTTGTGCTACGAAAATGTGCACATAGGCTAGTTGAGTTTATTCTTTAAAAACACGAGATTTACTGTAAGTGTTGTAGAAAATACTTAGGTAAAAGGTTGTAGATGCCATGCATGCTAGGCCTCGTGTCTTGTGTAAACTGGATTAAATATCAAGTGTGTTTGTTGAATTTGTTTGTCTCCTTGGTGGACAACTCTGCTATTTTTGATATAGCTGCAGTAAAACCATAACAGGAACATAGGATTGCCATGTGGCTACAATGTAAATCACAAGACAAAGAAATCGGAAAATCAGAAACATCGAACGCATCTCATTAATCATGAAACAAAAACCTTTTCATATTTAAGGCTTCAGAGAACTAAATATTGTTATGTTTGAATGTATTCTGAATTGCTCTGAGATTCGTTTTTTCCAAAATAGATTACCGGATTCGTATATTTCCACAAGTTTGCGCCAGACATTAGTGACGACTAATACTGGATATCAGATTCAAGTGTACTTGAATGAGGGGGACGAGTTAATTTCCGTCCAGAATCAGCTACTGCTGTTTGATCAACCTGGATTCGGGTGCGTTCCATATACCTCTGTTCTAATTTAATGTTCTTTTAGATAAGTGTACGTGGATATTCTACGGGCTTGACTATACCAAAGCCATTTTAAGAAAAGTAAGTTGATCGGCTAACGTCTTTTAATGGTGGTCTTGACCTCTACTAATCGAAACGATTGAATTAAGTTCCTGAGGTGGCATTCAAGGGGGCTATTTAAGTGTCTGTTATTTTGTACGTGTGAATACGGCAGATTCCAGATATTTAGCCAATTACCTCTGTTTTGGTAAGCCAGACTGGCGAGATTGTGTCGTGCATCCTTAGGAGAAGGACTGCAAAGCGATATAGTTTCCTGATCTATAAAAAGAAAATATAAAGTAAGAGCAAATAGAATAATCAAACATTAAAATGGCCATTTAAAAAGACTAAATGAGAAGAAAAGGTATTTGAAACCTAGCAAAGAAAAAAGAGAAACAGCAAATGTACATCTTATCAGCCCTGAGCCAGAAAAGCCTTTTTCATATTCAAATGTATTGACATGAGAACAAGTAGAGATTTGACCATGCGTTAAGTTGTTCCAGACACTCTTCAGAGACTGAAAACAATATAATTTGACTTGTATTGTTAAAGAATATAATTATATTATAACCTGAATTATAATAAACATTATATTACACTCACAGAGTAGGATAATAATTGGAGAAGTGTGACTTTCGTCATTAAAACTGAATTTCTGAAACAGAATTTCATTTGTGTGCTACCCAGTGCCAAAAGGGGAGGGGTATGCCTTTATTTTTCACCGTTAGAAAACACGGCTAGAATTGTGGCACAGGTAATAGCAAACCAAATTGCGCAACAACTAAAATGTAATCTAATCAGAGAAGTAAATTTACAAGGAGGGTACCACAGTTTTTTGCAGGTCAAAAAATATCTGCACTAACTAAAATGTGTGAACGACACCATAACAGATCTGGCTGTAGTGAGAGAAAGCAATGAGCATTGCACATGCAGCGGACTGAAGGCTGAACTGAAAGAGCAGCTTCAGGTGTCACAACACACTGAAACAACAGCAACAATTCAGACTTGGTCAATGAAACTCGGTTTCATGTGACATCTGGAATTAAAATTGCAACTTACATGATATGGAACAAGTAAAAGAATTCCACACGTCTGAATTTAATGTTTTTGAAATATTGGAATTATCTGTGGTTCGCTCTCCTCTGTTTTCTGTCTCAGGCTTAGGCTACTTCTGCAAAATGGTGGAGCCCACCTGGAGCAAATCCAGGACAGCGGAATTGTTCGAACATAACCTGAGACTCGGGAGATGGGTGAAAAGATATTATAAAAGGCCTTTTCACACGTCACACTATTACATTACTGCATAAATATGGCCTCCCAGTTTAGAACTGGATCGAAATTTGCAACACAATTGTTATAGATTATATTCCACCCATCTCCCAGACATGAACACTGAACACACCCCTCCATCACTACACCCTCACAGCATCATCACCTGGAGTAGATGGTCTATCCAGGCTGAACACTGCACATCAGACGAAGATGTGTCATCTTCACACTAACAGATCCAGATAGCTTCACACACACAGGGTGGAGCTGATCTCATGATCATGGTCTAACAGAGACACAGAGAATAGCATACGCTATTCACAACAAACTGCCAACTAATGTAACACACATGAACAACTGAATGGCTACAGTCACAAATCAAGACAAATTCTAAGGCAGACCTGCCATTAAATTTCAAACTCTATGATTGTTGGTGGGAGTTGGAAGATCAGAGGGCCCCTGATTTCTCAACATACCTACTAATAACAGAAACATAATTAAAATGGATCATTACAAAATTCACAATTCAACTCATCGACTGTGACTTAGCCAGATCAACACACACTCTCAAACACACTCTCTGTCACAGACACAGACACAGACACACACGCACACACACACACACACACACACACACACACACACACACACACACACACACACACACACACACACACACACACACACACACACACACACACACACACACACACACACACACACACACACACACACACACACACACACACACACAGACAAAAACACACTCTGACATTCTAAAAAATACTCTCACACAAACACACAAAACCATTGATTGGTTTACACCGACCTCTTTCTGCATTTCTGAAACCTATTTTGATTTCTGCATTTCCATTGACTAATTCAATGAATGAACAATCTCCATTCTTATATGCTTAAACATGTTCCAAGTCACTTCTTAGATCTGCATAGGTGGCTTGCATTGGAGGATTCATGAACAAAGTGATTATTATATTGAATATTATTATTGCTGTTATTTATTTAGGTTACACCGACCTCTTGCTGCATTTCCTTTTAATAATTCAGATCAAGAATAATTAAATTCCACTACCATTTAACATCACAGTGGTAGTGAAGAATTGGACATTTAAAATGAGACCATTCTACATGACCCTGAGAAACATTTGAGACCAGATGTACCATTCGCACTCGCTGACATGAACATGATATTTTATATTAGGCATGACATGATTTTGTTTTGTTGCATTATGTGTTCCCATGCATTTCCATACGACTTCAAGTTCATAAGTGCTCAATCGTGAAGTGGACATTTAAGATGCTTTTCAGGTCTCTCAAGCTTTTCACACAAAGCAGTGTGAACCAAGGAGAAGCCCTTCATCCACTGAGGTCTGCCCAGACAACCGCACCGCTGGAGGTGACAGGATCGGTTAAGAAGGGTCAGATCATCATCGTGGAGAAGGTGCCAGAGAAGCAGAAGTTTCTCCATGGAGGAGTGACACGCCAACTGAACAAGTAACAAAGGTCCAGATTGACTCTACGAACTTTGCTCACATCTCAAGATCACAGGAAGAAAACCTGAAAGCTTTCATCCACCTGCTGGACTCAAGCAACATACACCTGGTGAGACCAGGTGTTCTGCAGGTGAACACAGCCCTCTGCAAGATTCTACAGATGCTAACATTAAAAAGACAATTTTTGGGTGACATCTCAAGAATGACAACAGACATTTATCAGTGACTCCATAGGAGCTCATTTGAATTTGACCCACGGAGTCAAGGAGGGAAAACTGTAAGAATTGATAAATTAGGAGATTCCAGACAGTCTGTTTTGGGGGTGACCAGGCCCTGAGAGGACAAAAGGACCTCTCTGGAGATTAGCATTTGAACTGGCTCTCATGCACCATCGAGACGAAAGTCTCACCCCCGAGTCATCTAATCTGCATCTCCTTCCCTCTCCCCTCACCCCCTCTCTCATGCTCAGATAATCACCTGAATTCACCCAAGAAAATGTATAGTTTAATGTGAATGATTATCACAGAGTATTTTCATGTTTGGTATCATTTAAAATGTCACAGTGCGACTGGTACAGATATCTCATATCCAGATAGATAAAACAAAAGGTAATAAGGTTTTTAAGAGCTTATGGATAACTGATTTACAAAGCAAGGTGGTCTCTAAGCAAATGGTCCCACACCCCCATGAAGATGCAACCACTGCATGCAAATTTCTATTGTTACATGTTTCCAGGTAAAAGGCTTGTCTATTTAAGGAAGTGCAGCAGGGAGATCGAGGCCTTTTCTGTACTTCAGATCGGTCCGTTAGGCTGGGAGATATAGATCTCTCAGCCTAACGTATTTCTTAATGTTGGGTTTTGCATCTTCTCTCTATTCCAGAGCATTTGATGTTTTGTATCGATTATCTTTGAATTGATTATGAAATTGGCATGATACATTTACCTGACATAATAAATTGTTACATTTGATTATTCTCACTGACTTTGATATTATTTTCATTGAAGAGTTAAACAGAATAGTCAAACACCCACTCACTTTTAGTGAGGCACAGATATTATTAAAACCTTTCATTTATGGAGTCAGATGAATTAACGAGTAAATACATATGATTAATGTATTACAAATTTAACCAAACCAATACTTCGCATGAGGAAAGGACAGAGCACGTGAGACCTTCCCTGTGTTATTGGAAAACCTCCATTGGACCAATTTCACGGGCCTTACACAAGCCTCCTCACACATTCATTTCTTTCAGAAATCGTTGCATAATAAAATGTGAATAACAAGTTATTTTATTGCAATGTTCTCTCTTTACATTGTTCATTCACAACAGTTCATTCTCTTTTTTGAGAGAGAGAGAGAGAAATCAAAATAGAAAGTAATATTGTTCATGTTGTGTACAGTTACCATCACTAGTCTTCTTTTATCTGTACTCTTGCTCGAATCTGTTCCTCACACTTCATATTTCTGACTTCAAGTGTCACATGGATTTGGTCTTGGTGATGTGTGTCAGGGTGACATACGCGAAGTCCATGATACTCTTGCCTGAAATCCCTGTTATCCCTGTCAGCTCCTCCACTACCTGCAGTGCACATGAACCAAACACACTAGAATCCTTTAAGATTGTCAAGTTTGAAGCAAGTAACATATTTAAAAACACTTCACAGCTGACTGACTGAATCATGATGTAGATTCAGAAGCTGGTCTGTACCTTTTCCCATGTTGAGATGTGATGAATGAAGGCGGCCACAGCAATGACTCCAACTCCCAGAAGCATGAAATCCTCCGTCACCGACACAAACTTGGCTCTGTTACAAACACAAAATATCCTTCATATTTCCCCAGGCCATGGCAGGTTCCACCGCAAAGCGGTGCGACGTTTACCTCAGAATGAGTAATGGCCTTATTGAAGGAGAAGTGTGTAATTCATGCACCACCAAACAGCAAATATATTAACTAGATTTACATTTCCCGAATGAAATGCGAGAGCAAAACACACCGGCATGAGTTGTGGGCAGTTGGCAGGGCAATGGTGTTCTTAGAGGTTTTTAGCATGTTGTTATACGGTTGCTTGGGCATTACTAGGTATATGCATTATGTTGGCTGAACCAAAAGTTGGACATCTGAGAAATATATTGAAAGCACCAGTGTCAATAACCTGTTAAACAAAGCCAGCTGAACAAACTCTGAGTTTGAGAATAGGAGACAAAACCCTACAAATCCAACCCGGTTTAGATCACGTTCAGCTGGTTCAAAGCGCTCAATAAATTCTCGCTCTTTAAAGGGTTAGTTCACCTGAAAATTAAGATTCTGCCAGTAATTACTCTCCTTTATGTTGTTCCAACCCCGTAAGACTTTCGTTCATCTTCGGAACGCAAATTAAGATATTTTTTATTAAATCTGAGAGCTGTCTCACTCCTTCATAGGCTTCTCTGCAATTGAAACTTGGCCCAGAAAAGTTAGTAAAGACATCGTTAAAATAGTCCAAGTGACTAGTGGCTCAACCTTAAGTTTATCAAGCGATGAGAATACTTTTTTGTACGTCAGAACGGAGGCTGACTATTGGCCAGCATCACACACATGACCAGCGTCGGCCAATCGTGAGCCTCCGTTCTGACGTACAACCCAGAAGCGCTGCGCTGTTACACTCCGTGAACTCACTCAGAGGCCCACACAGAAGAAAATCAATAGTTGAAAAATCTTTATTTTGGGGGTTTTTTTGCGCACAAAAAGTATTTTTGTCGCTTGATAAACTTAAGGTTGAGCCACTGTAGTCACTTGGACTATTTTAACGATGTCTTTACTAACTTTCCGGGCCGGCAAGTTTCAATTAGGCCTATGAAGGAGTGAGACAGCTCTCAGATTTCATCAGAAATATCTTAATTTGTGTTACTTACGGGATTGGAGCAACATGAGGGAGAGTAATTACTGACAGAATTTACATTTTTGGGTGAACTAACCCTTTAAAATCGGGGGCTGTGTCTGAAATTGCCCCCTATACCCTCAATCACTATTCCCTACATTACTCCACTATTATAGTCCACTTGAAGGAGTGAATGAAAACGAGTGAGTGAATTCGGACACTGAGTGCGACGAAAGGGTTTCTGCTTCTGCATAGTTTGTGCTTGCAGTTTAATAATTAATTGAAACGTAGCAAACTGGCAGCTCCAGTAGTAATGAAAAGATTTATCTTGAACTCTGTCATGAAAACCAGCATGTAAAAAAATATATCATAATCAATTATTTATACCTGATATTACTGTAGCCACATTGGACCAGCGGTTTGGAAAATGGATGGATGGATGGTTCAGCTGCGGGCGCCATCATCTGGCATGGGAATTCATTTGGCGTGACCCTCACAGTGCATTATGGGTATTCTCTAGGCTTTGAGCATACATCAGTTGTACACGCGTTATTGTGGATTATTATTATGGAATTGAATGAGTGCCCTTGATAATGTCCACTATGGTTTCGGACACCACTACAAATGGCTGTCCCCTCATATAGTGCCCTATTTAAGGATATAGGGGGTGATTTCAGACACAGTCAGGGTTTGAATCAGAGTTAAATTAAGCACATGCACCTGAAAGCGTGACATGTGCAGCGAACAGCCAATCACACGAAACATGAAGCGTGTCAGTTTGACTTACTTTTCATGAGAGAGTCGGCGCAATTCACTTCTCTGGTGAAGGAGATATTGTTATGAATAACATCATGAATTTAATTGAACACATTTACAAGGCAAGAAAAAACACAACTGCTGCCACAAATGTTTAAGGAAGATAAAATAAAATATCTAATTAAATGAATGCAAAAATCACTTCACATTAAAGTAGCAATAACATCTTGAACAGATTGAATTTAACCTTTTATTCACATATTGAATATATTTACCAGTTGTGGTAAATGGAAGCTCAAGAATGTTCGCTTGACGATGAGAACCAATGAGGTTCGTTCTCGTGTTACGCAGAGCGTTTGAGCTTCAGCAAGAACCAATTAGGTTCATTCTTGCGCATCAAGCAGGATCGGTTGAGCTTCTGTTTATGTTCGCTGATCAATGTTTATTTGTGAATAAAAGCCTAAATTAAATCTGTTCATCATATAAAGTGATAAAGTCTCTTCAGAATAATTGGACAAAACCGCTAAATTCATATTGATTTGTTTTATGATCTCTTTTTGAACTTTTTGAAGCATCAAAGTGGTAGTTGCGTAGCTGTCAATGGAGGGACAGAAAGCTCTCAGATTTCATTAAAAGATCTTCATTTGTGTTCTGAATATGAACAAAAGTCTTACGGGTTTGGAACGACATGAAGGTGAGTAATTAATGACAGAAGTTTCATTTTTAGGTGAACTAACCATTTAAAGGGATACTTCACCGATTAGCATTAAGCTTTGTATCAGTAGAAGCCCGGTAGTATTTTCGCATGACCGTGCTTCCCTCCCTCATGTCCCCCTGAGACGAGAGATTTCTGTATTGTGTGTCTGGAAAAAAAACCTCTGATGATGCAAAAATCGTCATTTAGCTCATCCGAGGCGAGAGACTACAGCCAGTAGGAGGAGCTCGTTCCGCATGTCTTCAACCCGCCCATAGGGGGCTCTCACCATAAAACGCCGTCTTTTCAGTTTCCAGTCAACTAGTAGCCTAGCTGTATCATTTCTCCCGATACTGCCCTCTGTAACCGGTAGGCGTGGCTTGGGAGTGTCCTCGTAGGGCAGCGAAGCAAGTGCATTCTGGGAGTTGTCTTTCATCCACATGAGCCAAAAATACATTTTCTGGCTTTTCTCAGTCTAGAAGGCACCAACTTCTACAATAATTTCACATTTCTACTACATAAATTACCCAATTTAAATACACATTCATCTTTCCAGCGGTGAAGTATCCCTTTAATTTTGAAGAAAAAAAGATACAAGGGTGGCTTTAATGCCTCAGATTAGTGTCACTTTAGTCAAAGCTGATTGATCCAGTTTTGTTCGCGATCTCTAACCCAGAATAAAACCTGCTCATGACCAGCCGTATAGAGTAAGTTACCATAACACTGCTAAAAAATAATCAAACTGCTCAAACTAAACTCTAACTTATATAGTCCCTGAAACTGGCTTCATGAAATATGCCCAAAAAATGGCAAATTTATAGTTTTCTCAACAAAAATCCCAACCTTTACCTTTAAGAGCATCCTTTATGAGTAGAGAGAGTCAATAGGGTGGGGAAACAGCAGAAAATTCAGGAGATAGCCTGTACCTTTGCTCATCAGAGGGACTGGGGCATCCGGTGGCAGATATGAGCAATGAGGTGTAGATTGTCTCCCTCTGCAGGTAAATGAACTGCAGTACATGCACACACAGACGATGCAGCTGTGCCACAGGGACTGTTGCATCATTATGGCCTGTGTGAGAGCACAAAACACAGTGTTTTACACTATCTGAGTTCCATTTATAGCTGCTACCTGAGAAAAACACTGGAAATAATCTTACCCAGCACTTCCAAAAGGGTCTCCACGTACGTTACAGGATTTGGGACATTCAAATTAAAGTCGAGAGTTTTTAAAATGAGAATCTCCGAGTCCAAGAGTTGCTCTTTGGAGGAAGGGTAATTGACTGCCTGCAGAAATCTCATTGCGATGTCATTATTAACCACCTAGATGAATGCAAATAGAGAGAATCACAACATAACACATGGAATGTTTGTTTTGTTGAAATTTATGAGCTGAACATACATTCGAGTACAGGTCCAGTTTGCTGGCTATCTGAACGCTCGAGAGGAGGAAGAGAAAGAGCTTCTTCTTGAGTGTTTGGAAGATGAGATCCTCGTAGTTCTCTGGGTCCTCAGATGAAGCACCTTGCATCGGCTGACCTTTCTGGCTGTGGATTAGATCTTCAATATATTTGGCCGTGAACCTAGAGCATGACAAAGTGAAGACGTTTTAAACATATTTATTATGAAAAATGTTCAATCGAGATTCTTTAAATTACCTCTCCAGTATTTCGATGGCCTGATATCCAACCACAGGGTTCAGTCCCAGCTCCTCACAAAGACGAAATACACACTCTGTGGACCGAATAGATGAGGGTGAACAAAAAAGTATCAATGTACAATGTTTTGGATATGGCGTTATATTGCAATACTATAGGAACATGGCTGTTAATATCTATGCTTTTATGTAAGCTCAAGTGTATTTATCCATTTTTCTCATAATTACTTGCTAATTTATTTATTTATGTTAAAAACAAGGTAATAAAATAATTTGAAATTAATTTAATATTTTGCGATTTTAGACAGTCTTTAGAAATTTTGTAAATGTCAAAATCATTGCATTAAATACTTTTAATTTATATCTTAAATCTGACATCTACTTTGTTAATTATTTAACTATAGCCTACTTAGAAGAACCTGCTCATATTTGTATTTATACAGAATCAATAACCCTCTTAATAAAATAGAGGTGTGTTGCTAAATGAACGCATATCTCTAAAATTCCGTAACTTTGATAAGTTTCCAAGCGGCAGCAAAATAAAAGTCCCTCTTCCGCCAATAATTTGACAAGAACACTTATCGGACAATTAAAAGATATAGGCAGATATATCGGTAGACTACTGAATCACGTTAAGAACATTGTTTATAAATACGTTAATAATTCACTAACATATTACCAGTGTGCTAGTTTGAGGCCAACACACTCACCCACTATTCTCCTTTCTTTGAGACATCCACAGAGATCTGGCACATTCTCCAAGTTGGATTTGTTTCTCTTGTTGAGGTTGGACAGAATGTCGGTTAAAATGTCTAACGACACCAATCCAAATCTCAGGTTTCTCTGCTCCTTTGTGGGCGAGGAAAACATAGGAGTTGGCGCCATTTGTTCGTAAAGATTTGTCTTTTTAGACACACAACCTGCACACAACGATTTCCACCAGGTGGCGCGCTTTAACTGAGAGAGCCAATTACTGGAGATTTGTCATCATTGATATATTCATATACCAAAATATAATTATTCAAACCTAACATTTTGAGACTTTATAACAGACACAAGAATATAAATATTAGAAAGGGATTTCAATAAAATCATTGTTTGTTTGTTTTTTTCGAAATACCTTAATCAATCACCATAACGACTGTGTGATTTGTCCGTTCTGAGTAGCGTTGAGAAAAGTATCATGATCCACGTGACAACGCCATCAACGTGTTGTTTTAAAAGTGGCCTGGTCAACGTTTTCTTCTGAATAAATTTCTTCCAGGGCTGTGGTTCAATAAAGGCCCAAATACAATATGCTAGAATACAATAAAAGTAACAAAACTAAATTCACTAAAGTAATTAAAGGGTTAGTTGACCCAAAAATGAACATTCTGTCAGTAATTACTCACCCTCATGTTGTTCCAACCCCGTAAGACCTTCGTTCATCTTCGGAACACAAATTAAGATATTTCTGATGAAATCTGACAGCTGGATCACTCCTCCATATGCTTCTAAGGGACTGAAACTTGCTAGCCCAGAAAAGTTATTAAAGAGATCGTTAATATAACGTTAGTCCACGTGACTACAGTGGCTCAATCTTAAGTAGGCCTATATCATGCGACGAGAATACTTTTTGTGCGCAAAAACCCCACAGAAATAACGACTTTATTCCACTTTATTCTATAAACTTAAGATTGAGCCATTGTAGTCACTTGGACTATATTAACGATCTCTTTAATGACTTTTCTGAGAAGATTTCAAAATGATTTATTTCAAACACCCAAACTAGCATAGGCCTACTTTTAAACATGAGTAAACAATATAATCTAATTTAATATTTGAATGGCCTATTGTGCAATTAAAACTAAATGTTTTTATTTGTTTTATGTTTTTCTGACCATTATTTTAAGTATTTAGTTTTAGTTAGTTTATTTAAAAAATAAAGCACAAGCAAACAACTATTTAACAATATTTATGGAATTACATGCTTCTGAGTTGCATTAAACAAGTGAAGCTTGAAAGAAGTCAGTGGAAATACACCTGAATGCCACCTCATGTGCAGCTTCTGTGCCTCCTCTGTAATAAGTTGCAGTTGTTCAAAAAAATGTCATAAATTACTTGTGTTATTCTAAAATTATCCTACCACTCATCTTCTGTGAAGTGGAGCAGAACAACATCCCATCAGTCCTCACTTCATACTCTCATCCACAGACGCCTTGGTTTGGGTGCGGGACGGGGCGTTTTTTACTGTTTGATAAATATGAACAGCATAACGGTTCATGTGCTTGTTATCTCCTAATCAGGACCCGAAATAGATAAATATTAAGTCTGCTCGTTAAAACAAAGAAAAGGAATATAGGAGAATAGTATGCACAAACAACGGGAAAATTATCCGTGCAGTATATGTGCATGTCAAAAAATCAATTCCGATTTGAGGCTTGTGACGTAAACGTGCACATCAACCTGAGATATATAAAATACGAAAACGCTCTCCCTCCTTTAGTGGACTTAAATATCCTAAGTACTACCAGAAGCCCCGAGTTTTGATGGACTGTAGGGCGATAGAAGATCGGTTAAATACACAGGAACTAAACCTTTTAGGGCCTTGTAGGTCAGTAGCAATAAATTACACAGAACTTAATAGGTAACCAGTGTAGAGATGATAAAATTGGTGTTATATGATCATATTTTCTTGACCTGGTAAGAACTCTAGCAGCTGCATTTTGGACTAATTGTAGCTTCTTTATTGAGGATGCAGGACAACCAGCTAGTAAAGAATTACATTAATCTAATCTAGAGGTCATGAATGCATGAGCTAACTTTTCTGCATCTGAAACAACAATGTTTGGGCAGAGGTGTAACCAGCAGACCGTAATTCAGTGGTGGAGCCAGGGTGACGTCTGACCAAGGTGGAGACGGTGGAACAAGGGAGCCTGGTGGAGCTGGTGGGATGACGGGCCACGGCGGAGTCTTGCGTCCTTGTGTTCTCGTATACGTCATCATCAACCGTCGAAGTTTAATTCCAATATTTAAGAACGCAAGTATAGAGGGCGCATGAAAGTGCCTGGGTGTTTTCTTGATATCGAGGATGCATCGAATGCAGACTTGAGAGAATCGAACCGTTAAAAATCCCAGAAGACGCTGCGGGCGGTCGATGTACGGAAGCCTGTAAGCTTTAAACTTCTAGTTTAAAACGCTCAAACGCTCGAATACGTGACAGCTCGTGAAAGTAAACATTTCTCCGTCTCTTTGCTTAACTTTAATAAAGTGATAAAGACCTTAAGAAAGCGGCAGTATTTTTACTGCCATATTAAAAAGAATCTTAACATTGACAAAGCATAGGTAACACATTACTCTTTCACAAATACACACAGTAAAATAAAAGAGATATAAACTTATATGAAAACAATGTCTATAATAATATGAAAGAAATGTTTAATAGGTTGTGACATTTGCTTGTGATGTTATGTTGTGTTTATTGTGCTTTTCTCGTTAATCGTTATTTGCTGAGATGGTCAATATCTCAATTCTCACAAAAGATGAATTGTCTTTTGGTCAGTGTTTAACAGTATTGTTCAGAAGTTTTAAACAAGTTGTTTATTTGTGAAAAAAAATACTATAATAGGATAGAATTACAGAATAGGATCAATTATCCTATAATCTTATTTTGTTTATTAGTATTATAAAGCTTTATAATAAGAATTTTTCATCCTTTTATGTATGTAATATTATGTTAAGTTTGTTAGACCGCATATTTTCTGAAAAGTTACAACCAGGCGCACTGGACACTGCAATATAAAACATGTAAATGCCAGGGTTAGTGGTTGAAGTAAATGAAAGTTATTTTCATAAGTGGTAAAAGCAGGACTTGTTCCCTCTCAATTCCCCTTCTTCTCTGTCCAGGAACTCCAGATAATTGACCATATATTTCCTCAGTCCGCCGGCTGTTTCTGCACTTTCTGGATATTTGTATTATATTTACATACATATATTTGCAACTGTGTAACATCAATGAAGCCATTAAAAATAAATTAACTTTTGATATGATCAGTGGAAAACACTTAGCCTGCATCCAATTTCCTAAAACTGCTGGTGAAAAGTTCTGACAACAAAAAAAACACATAAGAAACGAGGGGAATACAAAAATTGGAATTTGCAGTCATCATGGGCAATGCAAATAAAGGCATTTATCATTAAAGATTCCAATCTTTTATCTCTTTTCATTTGTTCAATCCTGTCAAATATTGAACGTACAATGACACAAAGGCCATTTAAGCTTTTGTGAACTATATTTAATATAGAAGTACTGGTATTAAATGAAATATTATGTTCACTGGCAAAAGGAGATCTTTTAAGTCACTTTGGAAAAAAGCACTTGCTAAATTAATACATTTAAGTGATGAAAATAATACATAATTAGAAATTATGACTAGCCTACATACTGTATGTTATTTTCAGTGTATCATTTAGGGATGTTTGCAAAATTGTATGTGATGTAGAATGTCTTTACTATTAAATACCCTTCAATTTAGTTTTTAGTTTTTTTGTCAGTGCAGAGGGTGGTAAACGTGTAGCCTATATGCATGGTATGAAAGAGTGCAGTACATTTAATTTTTAAAATTGTATTTAATTTAAAAGCATTCTCCCACAAAAGAAAGTGGGTTTCTGAGGAATAGTCAGTAGATTTGCAAAAGCTTGTAAGGCTCATCAGTGCTTTAAAAAGCATTCAAGTTTTTTTTTAGGGCAGATATTTGAAAAGAAACACAATATCCTCACAAATGTACATTCCACTTTATTATCCTTTATATTGTTGAAAACTTATTCTTTCCGGACAAACAGAAAATCTGACCACAAAAATGACTCTCCTCTTGTTTCTTTAGAGTTTCCTAGACCTTTCACTGTCAAAAATTGCTGTAAAAATACAACCAATTTCCTACATTGCAGTAAAGAAGAAGAAGATCTCCCTCTCTTGGCTTCTAACAATAGACTGTAAAATAAACAGCCTGGGTAGCGCCTTTGTGGACGTCACTCTGACTATTCCGGTGCCGCTGGCTTATAAAATGTGTAAAGAAGTCAAAACAGTGGCAGGAATTCCTCCATCACACACAAACAAAGATCTGTGAGGAGACGCGGTTCTGATGCCTGTACTGAATTGTGATGGGCAACGTCACGACTATGATGAGAAAAAACAGGTACGCTTGAGCATTTGGTCCTTCAGGGTCACATCTTGTGATACCATGTCCTGTTTTGGGTTTGTTTACATGTCTTTCGTTTCATTCGAACCGCACCATTTTACAGTTTACTGCTGGACTGTAATTTAACAGTAAAGTACTGGCAGGTGAGAACCAGGTGGGATGCTGGGAAATGTAGGATTGAGTGTGAGTGAGGGAGTGCAGCAGTGAGAGAGGAAACGGTAAAACTCAACTGTTTAACTCTAGGGGAGTAGGAAAATGAGCCTATTTCCAAAAAAAGTGGAGTGTTCCTTTAATCGAGCAAACAAACATGCCAAGTGTGAACACACCCGTCTCACATGTTTCCCCCAAGGGTAAAGATTTTAGCGGCCACCTCTCCACCCCAATTAATGTCCCAATACTCTCGAGATATCTCTCCTCTCACCCTGATACCCCTTTTGTTGATCATTTAATCACTGGCCTTTCTCAAGGGTTTCGGGTAGGCATCCTTTCTCCTCTGTCTACTTCTTATGTAGCTAAGAATCTGCAGTCAGCTTTAGCTGAACTTGAGGTGGTATCTGTCCTTGAAAAATAAGTAAATTAAGGATACATCATCTGCCCTTTCTGTTCTCCACCTTTTTGAGTTAATTTCCTTTGCTTAGCCACATGCAAATATTCAGAGAAAAAGCAGCTGGTTTTTGACATGTCCTTTCCCCACTCTAATAGCGAGCATCAACATATGATTTCCTTTAGTCCCCTTTTCCTGCGCTTCGTTCAAAAATGCTATTTAATCAAGTTGGTCGATGAAGGTGCTTGGCTAGCTAAAGTTGAAATTACCAACACTTTCAAAATGATACCCATCCATCCGTCAGAATGGGCTCTCTTCACCAGGATCTCCTCACCACCAATGCAGAGCTTGCTCAATATGTGTGCACCGGTCCTCTCTCACTGCTACTCACTCAATCCTATACATTTCCCAGCATCCCAACTGGTTCTCACCTGCCAGTACTTTACTGTTAAATTACAGCCCAGCTGTAAACTGTAAAATGTTGTCGAACCCTTAAAACTATGGTAAATGGCTGGAGCCACTGCTGAATTCTATATGTAAATGTATGGGTACATTTTTTACAGTGCGTGACTGGACCACAGAAAGATGTGACTGTCCTTTTCATGACTTCCTGTATGTTTTCATACCTTTTTTTGAACAGTCCCTTTTGAACAGTCTGTTATAAGTAACTTGTCAACTAACTCTCATAGACTGTTAATATCTGCTAATATCTGACTAGTAACTTTGCAAGTACATGCATGTCCACTTATTCTAACCCTAACCATACCAGTCTACTAATACTCTACTAACACTCTAATGAGAGTTAGTAGATACAGGATGAATGTGCAACGTTACTTACAGTTATATGTTATATGTTATAGGGACCATCAAAAGGTATTACTACTATGAATAGGTAATATTTTGAATTGGTTTGGTTTTCTTTTGGAACTCTTAAACCGATTTACATTTATTTCTGATTCAGTAAAATTAGTGTCATATATTCTTACAAACTTTTATTTTATTTTGTTGCCAATTTTAACAAACGTAAGATACAAAAACAGACAAACTTTCAGACAATAAACAAGTTATTTCAATAGTTAACAAGAAAAATAATATAAAGAAGCCTGATTTGTCTATTGAAAATAATTTGCCAAGAGAAAAAAAAGTGGGGGCACAAAAAAAGAAAAGCATATTATGAAAGAATATAAAAAATGGTACAAATTCTAGATGTTTTTATAGCTTTCTTACTTACAGACGTTGAAATTGTATTTAAGTACAACTTCACTTCTTGTTGAGTGGGGTTTACTCTTTGTATATTTACATTTATGGATATAAAACTTTCCAATAAATAAAAGGAGGTTAATACAAAAACCTAATTTGATCTGATTTTTGTCATTAATATAAAACCCAAAAAGAATGTGTCTATAAGATAAGGAAAAATTACAGGAGACATTTTGGACAATCAAGGCATTAATATTACTCCAGAAAGACTGAGCAAAAGGACACTCCCAAAACAAATGGCCTACATTTTCAGGAGAAACTTCACAAAAAGAGCAGGATGTATCGATGTTACTTCTACATTTCTGCAAAAAAAAAAAAAAAAAAAAAAAAAAAAAAAACCTTGACAGGATAAACTCTGTCAATAATGTCTATGATATTTCTTTGATTTTATTTGTTAAGAAAAAATGGACTTGGACTTGTGCACAGAGAAACAAATAGACCCAATCACAGTGGATTCTGGTCTAGGAGGACAGACAGAAATCATTGAGCCACTATTGTTGTTTCTGAAAAGCATACAAATGTCCAAAGAGATGGCCTTGTAAACTAGATTAAATTATTTCCTAGATACTGGAAATTGGTATCAAAAAAATAAAATCATAGTAATTAAATAAATTACCATTATTGTCAAACATCTGGTTCTTCTTACAAACTTTGTGCACACACATGCAGTGCCATCTGTGCATGTGTTTCCAGTAGCATGTGCATACACCCATAGCTTACACACACACACACACACACACACACACACACACTCACACACACACGGAAACACTTCATTCCTTTCTGGCTAACTGGAGAACACAAACCGTAACAAACATACACCAGACTCATTTACTCATAAGGTTCTAATAACGTTCATCAACTAACGTGTTCATTTTCGGTCTCATTTTAAAGGTGTTTGCAGAGTAAAAGATCACTATCTTTTGTCATATATCTGGTGATCCTGTACAGACACTAATAATGTTTTCCTCTCAGACCTGAGCCTGGGCCTGAGCCTTTTCATCAGACTTCTTGCCAGATCTATCTAAAGTCAGTGTGACGTGTTAGCCGTTTTTTTTTTTTTTTTTTTGTCTCTTTCTAATTGGACTTAGCAATTTATACTTTTCTCTTTGCCATTGTTTTTTCCTCATAAAATATAAAAAATATAGTATAGTTAAAAAAATTAAGATTCTCATTGTTTACGTATAAAACTGGCTGGAGCCACTGCTGAATTCTATATGTAAATGTATAAGTAAATGTTTTACAGTGCGTGACTGGACCACAGAAAGATGTGACTGTCCGTTTCATGACTTCCTGTATGTTTTCATACCTTTTTTGCCTTTCAAATTGTGGTTAAGTTCTCAGCATAGTACACTCTCTCTGAACTTATGTTACTTATATAATAGTGAAGATAATTATAACTATAACAATCCATGGAAAGATGACAAGATAAGAATTTACATTTATAATAAGGATTGCAAAAATGAATACACCCTTAATTAAATTCAACAAACATGTAATATCCTAGTAGGCCTATGTCCCCCATAAGTGTTGGTTACTGCTCTGACCCTACTTGGCAGTGAGTGTACAAGTTCATGGCAAATTGTCACATAAAAATTCTGCTTGACTCCAGTCCAGAAGGATGAAGGTATATTGTGTAATATTTAGGAGGATCTGTTGACAGAAATACAATATCATATACATATATGTTTTCAGTGGTGTATAAAGACATACACCCAAGACATACAAGTCCCCTTACATTGAAATGCGCCGACATGTTTCTACAGTGGACCTAAACGGACAAACGCGTTTCGTTACTATGTTGTTGGTCTTCTTCCTGCAAGGAAGCTAGCTAAAGTCAGCGAATAAAAGACTGACACAATGATGAACAAGTAACAATAATATTCGCAATAACATATCGTTTTACTGAATAATAAAGTAAACCTAATTTCTTTATTTATCTTTGTAAAGAAACCTCATTGCTCTGCTGTCTCAGACGACGACATCTTTTCCTGTCGGTCACCGACCGTAACTTTTGTTGGTTGCATTTCGCAACTTCACCACAAGATGCCGCTAAAAATCCCACACCTGATGTTTGATGGGGAGTGTTGCTCAATTGTCTCTGCAAAATTCTCCTCAGTCGCGTTCAAATGCTTGTCCACTGAAGGATTTTCACCTTTTGAGAAAGTATAGAATTATTGGCATGTTGAAAACACGCACAACAAGGCAGGAAATAAGGAAAAGGTAGCATCTTCTTTTTCAAGATTTTTGATGCATCCCAATTTTGTGTATAAAAAGTAGCCTACATATTGGGGAAAGTTACTTTTAAAAGTAATGCATTACAATATTGCCTTACTCCATAAAAAAGTAGTAACTAATTGCATTACTTTTTTATTGAAAGTAATGCCTTTTGTTACTTTTGCATTACTTTTTCTCAGCTGGGCTCTTTGTTTTTTAACTCTCTGTCCACCAGCGTTTTTTTAATTTTTTTATATCTGCAGTATATCGAAAGAAAGAACAGAGCCTCTCTCTCTCTATATATATATATTCTACACTTAAATGTGGGTAAGTTTCATTAAAAAAAAGCAACATTTTGAACAAAAAGTTGAGAAAATCGCCTTTTTGTCAAAGTCTTCTTCCTGATCGGATTCAGAATGTCACATTTATTCAGGCATTGAGGAATATAAAAATACAAAGGCGCCTTTTACCCCAAGTAGCCTACCCTATAACTTCAAGGAAGCCTAATATGTCTTCTATGTAAAGAGTGAATTTGTTCACTTTCAGAGGCCCATATGGAAAAGGTTTGTTCCAACAGAATATTGTAAGGGACATATGCTGCAAAAACCACTTATGTAAATTGCATAATATTAATGTATTTTTAATCATATATGTCATATGTCCTACTATCACGATTTTGGGTTTGTTCTTGTCCTGTTTCCGTCTTGTCATGGTTCCATGTCTGTCATGTGATTCCCTGTTTGTCATGTGATCCTGCCATGTGTCTTGTCATTGGTTAATTGTCTGATCATTGTTCACAGGTGTCCCTTGTCTTGTCATTCGTCTGTGTATTTAAACCCTCATGTTTGCCGTCTGTCTTTGTCAAGTATTGTTTCCTGTAAGCACTGTTGTGAGTCTGTTCATGTCTTGTTTTCATGTTTGCGTATGTTTATAAAAAACTGCACTTGGGTTCTCATCTCTCAACTCGCCTCCAGTGGATCACTTTACACCTACATACAACTAAAACCATATGGATTTTTGTGATGTAAAAACATAGGAAAATAATGCTTATTTAATATGAATGTCCAGCATATCTCTTAGATGTGTATAAAACACAGTGCAGTTTGCCAATCAATATAAGGCTGTACTTCACTCATGCTCTTGTTCTTATCTTGTCCTAAGTGGAGCATATGCCTATAATCAACCATAGATGAAACACAACATTTAAACTACACACACAAGCGCACATTTTAACTACAAAATTATTTATTAGTGTGTATTCTATAAGATAGTTGCATATTTCACATATCAATGGTTTTCATTTTAAATCCTGCATTACCAGATTTAATTTTCATTTGTGACAATTTCTCTAAACTTTATTACAGTAAGAACAGTTCTATTCTTAACCTACAAACATAACACTTTCTTAAATGTCGAAGTGATTTGTATGCACTCTGAAAATTAATTGAGTGGCTAAGTAAATATCACAGTAATAATTAGCTTTATTAACTTAATAAAATCTCTGAATATCATTTACTTGATAGTTTGAGTTGAACATACCAAAATAATTGACTAAAAATCCAACAATTAATTTTTGTCTGAAATTTACAGGTATATTGTATATAAGTTTTTTCACTAAAATAATTTTGTATTTGAATAACCAATTATTTATTTAAAATACACTTCGGCTAATTTGTGAAATTTCCATCAAAATATTTGAGAATGGATAATTAAATTGATCTGTTTCAAGAAACGCAAATATTACTTAATTCAAATCAGTATTGTTCATATTTAACACACATAAGAAATGTAGTAAATTTACTCAATTAAAACAATGCACCCCTCCCCCACCCTCTGACTGACACAACTCAACGGTTGCACGCTGTTTAAATTCTCTTCAGTCTCAGGCCTCAAATTCAGGTTTGTGTATGTTTTTTTTTATCTACTGTATATAATCATTACTGTGCTTTAAATCATTTTATTTAATGCAAAACACAACATACTGGGACGCAATGTGACTCACCTAAGATAAACAAGTGTTCCGCCTGTCTTTTCGTGTGATCCTTGCATAAAAAAACCTTTACAGTCTATGAAAAAAAACACACGACTAAGTTATATTCCTAAAGATAATGAATATAAATCATTTGGATGATAAAATGTTCTCAGAACTCTGCACTGTTTGTTTATTGGCAGGTTTTGGAGTCGCGTCACAGTATCTTTCGGCTATGAGTGAAACGCAGGACGGCGGTCTAAAGTTATAAAGTTTACTTATAAAATGTTTGAATGAAGTTTAAATGTAGGCAATATTGTATAGATGTTGAAATAGTATAAAATATGCTGTATAGCTGCAGGCTACTCATCGACAATAGAGGCCAATGTCATGTAGTTATACCGGTGGTTGTATGGAATATTTTTACAAAGGTGTAAGAAAAAAAAAGAACAAGTTAATATTACTCATATACACTGCTCAAAAAATAAAGGGAACACTAAAATAACACATACTAGGTCTGAATGAATGAAATAATCTTATTAAATACTTTTTCTTTACATGTTCTGACAACAAAATCACACAAAAATTATCAATGGAAATCAAATTTATCAACCCATGGAGGTCTGGATTTGGAGTCACACTCAAAATTAAAGTGGAAAACCACACTACAGGCTGATCCAACTTTGATGTAATGTCCTTAAACCAAGTCAAAATGAGGCTCAGTAGTGTGTGTGGCCTCCACGTGCCTGTATGACCTCCCTACAACGCCTGGGCATGCTCCTGATGAGGTGGCGGATGGTCTCCTGAGGGATCTCCTCCCAGACCTGGACTAAAGCATCCGCCAACTCCTGGACAGTTGGTGGATGGAGCGAGACATGATGTCCCAGATGTGCTCAATTGGATTCAGGTCTGGGGAACGGGCGGGCCAGTCCATGGCATCAATGCCTTCCTCTTGCAGGAACTGCTGACACACTCCAGCCACATGAGGTCTAGCATTGTCTTGCATTAGGAGGAACCCAGGGCCAACCGCACCAGCATATGGTCTCACAAGGGGTCTGAGGATCTCATCTCGGTACCTAATGGCAGTCAGGCTACCTCTGGTGAGCACATGGAGGGCTGTGCGGCCCCCCAAAGAAATGCCACCCCACACCATTACTGACTCACCCCCATGCTGGAGGATGTTGCAGGCAGCAGAACGTTCTCCACGGCGACTCCAGACTCTGTCACGTCTGTCACATGTGCTCACTGTGAACCTGCTTTCATCTGTGAAGAGCACAGGGCGCCAGTGGCGAATTTGCCAATCTTGGTGTTCTCTGGCAAATGCCAAACGTCCTGCACGGTGTTGGGCTGTAAGCACAACCCCCACCTGTGGACGTCGGGCCCTCATACCACCCTCATGGAGTCTGTTTCTGACCGTTTGAGCAGACACATGCACATTTGTGGCCTACTGGAGGTCATTTTGCAGGGCTCTGGCAGTGTTCCTCCTGCTCCTCCTTGCACAAAGGCGGAGGTAGCGGTCCTGCTGCTGGGTTGTTGCCCTCCTACGGCCTCCTCCACGTCTCCTGATGTACTGGCCTGTCTCCTGGTAGCGCCTCCATGCTCTGGACACTATGCTGACAGACACAGCAAACCTTCTTGCCACAGCTCGCATTGATGCCATTCTGGATGAGCTGCACTACCTGAGCCACTTGTGTGGGTTGTAGACTCCGTCTCATGTCAAGTTACTCAGATCTTCTTAATTGTTTTACTTACATTTAGTCAGTTCATACAGTGTATGTAATTGATTTCAGTGATTTAAAAATAAATCAATATTTTTAATAGAAATGTTTTACCAAATTTTTTTTGTAAATCATGTGCATCACCACCAGAGCCGTCACGTATACAAAAATATATTCCAGCCAATTTTCAACATTTTAATCACAGAAACATATTTGACTCAACTTTGTTCATTTGCAATAATATGTTATGATTTGTTCACAAACAACAGGCCCAGACAGTTCACAATTATGGTAAATACACGGTCTCACAATGTCATTGCTGTCAACTATACTCTTTCAAATTCTGCAGGAAAATCAACAGTCCTCATAAAGGTCAGTGATATTCTGACAGTCCATCCTCGAACCGGCTTCTGCACTGTACAATCTCCAAATTTGCCAACTGCATATAAGTGATGTTGGTCATCAAAACATGAAATCTGTATGAAACACATAAACAAATTACACTAAATGTGTATAAATCATATATGACTTTAAAATGACTAACATATGATTCAATATACAAACTTTAAATGATTTGTATATGAATTTTCTACTAATACCATACACCATTGCATACTTTTGTCATAAAAAAACTCATATAAGACTTTTTACAGTATTCATATACTGTATAACGCAAAAATCCCCTACAAGTTGTATGTGTGCTCTTTAGTATGAAAGTGGCTATAATCGGTCTGATTTTGTATAGGACATGTTTTGGCCTTACATGAAACACAGAAGGTAATTCTGGCTAATTTAAGTAAGGAAGATATATGGTTGCGGTATATGAACCATGCAGGGTTTTTTTTTCATATGGGGGGTATATAGCTACTCATTTGTGCTGAGAACGAAATGCACAATGCTAAAACTGTGGTTTTAAAAAATCTTTAAAAATCTGCTAAAATCTTAAAGTCTTATTTTCAGAGATAAGTATTTTTTTTATCTTTAGGTTTATTATCTAACCATGTTTAGCTTGCTTGTGAGACAGATAACAGGCTTTTTAAAAACATGAAGGAAACAGTGCCTTCTGGTGGAGGGAATATATAATTATTTCCCCCTCCAATCTGTTGTTCACTGTTTACTTGAGAGGGTGTACTCTTACAAACGTTTAATTTATAATACGATAAGAGTAAAAGGCCACACTTGAAGGTGACATACTGTTGTAATAACTGTATATTATGTATGATTTCAAGTAACTAACCCTAAACCAAACCCTAACCGTAACTATATAGTAATTACATGTAGCCTAGTTAATTATTATTACTTATTTGAGTAAGTACAATATAACTACGTCACCCTAAAATAAAGTTTTAACCGAGAATAATAATTAGTATAGTCAAGTGGCAATTTTCATTTATTAACATTAGTAAATGCATTAACTTATATCAATTAACCATGAGCAATATATTTTTAAAGCGTTTATTAATCTTTCCTAATGTTAGTTAGTTCAATTATAATTGTTCATTGTTTGTTTATATTAGTTCACAGTACATTAATTAATATTAAATTCAAGTTTTTATTTCAAAAATGTATTAGTAAATGTTGAAATTAACATTGACTTAGAATAATAAATTGTTACTTTATTTTAACAAATGTAATTAAATGTTAATAAATGAAACCTTATTGTAAAATGTTAGCAGTACATTTTTAACTTTAGTTTGTAATATTTAGTCATGTATTACACCATTCAAGACCATGTATACATTATTTTAGCATATATACTTTAACTGTATTTGTTCTGTGTAAATTAAGTTAAAAAAATATTTAATGGATCCTGAGCCTTTCAGGAACAAATATTTTCTTAAATGTACTGTTATATTTCCTTATTATTCAGAGGCCAGGTACACAGAGTGCATAGCAACATTTTTGCATGCTAATATTCATATTCATAAAGAGACATTAGAGTGTATATTCAAATTCTCAAATCGGTGACGTATGTGATGTCATTCCATAAAAGATGTCAGTGGTGATAGAGGACAGAAGTTGTCAGAAACAGCTGTCAACATACGTCAAGGTATGCAAGGGGTTTTCAGATATTATTTGACATCTTTTGGTATAAATATAACATTTTATAGGACTTGCATAGATGTATTGCTCTATATTCTATAATGATTCATAATTGTATATTTCTATGTTTATTTTCTCCTCAGATCCACTTCATTTTTAGAGCCAACTGCTTTCATTACAATGGGGTATCTGAAGTATCTGATGCTGATATTTCTCATCGGTAAGTGTTTCTTTTTGTTAATATTTATTACAAGTCTGAAAGCTTTGTATTTATTATTTATACATATTTTTCAAAAAGAATGCAAAGAATTTAGTATTCCCTACAATGGCTATACAATGTCAGGTGTTTGAAAGAAGGGCAACTAACAAGTATTAATATTATTATTTTTTAAATCAAATGATCTCAAATGATTTTTTCTAAACAGTCTAAAGTTTCTAAAACAAAAATAAAGTTTCTAAAATAAAACAATGATTATTATGTTTTACTAGAGAATGCTATTTCAGTCTTTCTACTTCAAAATGTCATGTCTAATTCAGTGTGTTACTTGTCATTTCTTTACAATTGTTAGTGAAATTAACTAGTTTTTTCAGTGCCTATAATAGGTCATCTGGTTATATTGGTTGTCTTCAAAGCATTATTGGTGTTGATACTGACAGTATGTGTTGTACGGATGACTAACAATTTAAAAATATCAATAATATTACCAGTGATGAAGGCCATCAAACAATTAGAAATAGTTGAAATAGTTGTAATGCACAGCATTGAAGTGTATGGTGAGCATTTTTTCCATCCATTGAAAGAATGACATTCAATTCTTAGGAAACAGAGGCAAATTATTAATATTAATGTTTATAATATAGGGCTCCCGGCTCAGGTACACTAGGGTGAAATAACTGGGTTTTACATACGAAATAAAAAAGTGGTTTTCACATAAAGCACCCTTTGAAGCTAAAAAATAACAGCACCAAAATTTCTTGTATAAATACATTTCAACTAAAAAAGCGAAGTGAATAATTTCTTTCATTCTTGAAATATCATCTGTCATTCTCAAGTACAACTAGAAGGAAACCGTGTGAATCTTTGGATAAAAAAACTGGCAAATAAGGATTTGTACAGCCAAAACTGATCACAGATCGGCTAATACCAATATCCATTTTTGGTAACACTTTATTTTAAGAGTCCATAATCATGCGGCAGTTAAGTATTAACATGCCAGTAATTAATAATTGAACATATAGTAAAATAATATTAGCCATTATTTATTAGTCATGAACTCTAGCAATTGCCTTTAGTAGTACTGTATAACTGTATAGCTTATTCTGGTCAATAAACTAAACACCACTTAATAAGTGCCATAGTACAAATCAGTAATTATTAATGTGGATAATGATATATTCTTCTTCACTTTAGAACATGGGGTCAAATTGTCTATTACACAATTTTAGTAATTTATATTACTCAAAACTGTAAAACCAACACTAAAACATAATGATTCATATTGGTCAGGTTAATTAATAGATGGTAAATCACAGAAATATAACATATGTTAATCACTTCTTGCACAAACATTTTTTAAGTTATAAATACTGGCTGAAAGGGGTGACACTTTATGTCGATAGTCCACTTTAGACATTCTCCGGACTGTAACTTTGCAACTCCATGTCAACTACCAGTCATTAAATTATTAGACTGTATGTCCTTTATTTTGATGCTCCACCAACAGACTAGAAGTAACTTTGCAAGTACATGTCTTAAAACCATCCATAACCTAACAGTCTAATACTCTACTGTTACTCTTATTAGGAGTTAGTAGTCATGTAGTGTTACAGTTAGGCAAGGCAAGTTTATTTATAAAGCACATTTACACAATTCAAAGTGCCTTACAAAAAGGAATTAAAATAATCACAAAATAAAAGCAAGAAAAATTAAAACATTTATAAAAGAAATTAAAAGAGATATATGTTATTCACCTTATTCCGCCCCGCCCACTTTTAATACTTCGCGCTTCCGCATTTTGTCATCCGACTTCCGCTAAACTGACACGGTACATCCGGTAGCTATTCAGTAATTATTATTAGACGATTGTTTATAGTTAGCCAAAACTTTAGCAAAATGACAAATAACGTTAACACCGTAAATGTTTTAAATTGGGAGCACGGAGAAAACTTCGTACGGCGATCAGTTGGTCTCACATTGTCTCATCCGTCGTCATTGTTAACGTGGCCAGAGGTAACCTATGGGGACATATTTAACTAGCACTACTTCGTCCTGTCAGAAGGAGTTGATGGAGCAGCAATGAAAAATGATTTGTAAATAAGAAGGAATGAGAATATTTAGGGTTAAGCATAGGATATTAGGTAATTGGTTAAATATAAATGATTAAATAAGTTGTATAAAATCAGCTGTAAGAAGTGTTTGATGTTTTCAGGAAGCTAGAGACACCTTCTACTGACCTTCATGTAGAAACATTTCACCATTTAAATTTCATAAGTAATAAACCAAGATGGTATACATTTGCAAACTTGACGTGACTTATTCCTTCTAACTAGAAGACTTAATTCCTTTAAGTTTTATGGGGAATCTACAGAGCTCACATTATATGGTTTAATAATAAATGACTGACAGGTAACATCTGCTCACACTGTAAAGGTTTATAAAAAATAACTTCATAACAGGTAACATCTGGTCAGATTGTAAAGGTTTATACAAATAACTATTCACAACAGGTACAATTTGGTCACATTGTAAAGGTTTATAAAAATAACTATTCATAACAGGTAACGTCTGGTCACATTGTAAAGGTTTATAAAAATAACTTCATTACAGGTAACATCTGGTCACATTGTAAAGGTTTACATGAAGGACAAGTTTCACCTTCCTTTCATAGAGGAGATCGGTAATGGTGAAGCCTCTGTCTGCCATTACTTCATCGCCTGGACGAAGTTATTAAGTGCACGATATTGAAGAAAAATGCGATATGCGATACGATAATGCTGAAAGTGTATAAAATTAACTTAAATTAGATTTAAAATTATATAACCAACATATGTGTTTCACATTCTTTTTGTGACAAGAAAACATCCCTTCAACTTGTGAAAGTGAACAGCAGTGTTTTACTGTAGCATAAGAAGTGTTATTTTAACATCAGTGTAAACCACGGGGTTAAGGGGTTCAGGTTAGGTCTGAAACTGAATAATCAAATGTAAAAATAAAACACTGCTTAGTTTTTCACTGTATGAATTAAATATATATACAGATTCTTATTAAAGCTAAAAAACGTTATGCATATTGCGATATATACATTTGCGATATTTTGATATATTGTGCAGCCCTACATGTTGTGTTTGGAAATTGCTCTCTGAAATCACCTTGCTTACAATGGACTGAGAAACACCAAACCTTTCAGCAAGATCACCCTGCAATAAATTAAGACGCAGCTTCATCAGAGTCATCAGGAGCTGATCCCAAGTGGGTAGCTGAAAGCTGTTGGTGTATGAACTGGTAAGGTGCTCGGCAACTGAATGGAATGCATCCAATGTCGACCCTGTGTAGAGCTGACAAAGGTGGTAATTTCTCAGCAGAGTTATGTACTATGGCACTGGCTCAACGCATTGTGTTCCCGTTTCAGATGTAGGTGGCTTCAGGTTGAGTTGAGATTTTGGAGCGTAGTTGTGGTCAGAGACAGATGGATCCTCCCATTGTGTGTCTGCATCACAGGTCTGGGGCATGTGGCTGTGATGTGTGATCATCCTCACAGTTGTCCACCGCAACACTGACGCTCATCGATGATCTATGGAAATAATATAACCATAAACATTTTTACATTAGTACTTAAAATAGATAGATAATTTATGATGGCACTCATACTTAGAACAGTGCGAAAAAAAGAGATGCATTAAAAACGAGACAGTATACACACAATCTCCTAACTCTATGTAGGGCAATATCAATATCTGAATGAGAGATGTAGCTAGCTGGCATGCTTACAGGAATAATGTGAGCTATTGTAAGACTGTAATGTACCATAATATATTGTACTATCGTGAATATTCATTCATTCATTCTTTATTTCAGACCCTTAGGTCCATATCACAAAGTAAACGAAATATGTGATGATAATACCTGAATCTGGTGGGGGTGGGGGAGGGGGGAATCCAGCCTCCGGATCCAACCTCCGACTTTTTTATTGGATCCGGCACCTCCTATGTCACTATGGAAAATGAATCGCCTAAATTAAAAAAAATTAAAATTAATATTTGTGTAGTGTTCAATGTTGTTATCGATAAAGATACGCGGATGGGGTATTATTTCATCCGCAACCGCATCACAAGACTCATCATCTGCACCAACGTTTTTTGACAAAATTTCAAAGCCGAACCCGCCCGCCATCCGCTGATTGTTTTGCGGTCTATGGACGATGCAATGCTCTGCTGATGCGAGCGCCGCAAGAAAGCCCTTGTCTGTTCTAAAAAGGATGCAGCAAAGATATTTAATGCTAATGTATGAGGCATAGGCCTACGCTGAGTTTCATTCATTTACGATGAGATGCGCTCTAGTTCACAATGCAATGCAAGTGAACGTGGCGCACCGGCGCCTCCATGTTACGGTTATTATATTGTCTGCTATATTTGCTTTTTATTTATTAAATAAATGCAATTGGTTGATGAAACATTTATTAAAATTAAGATACAATTTGTACAAAATGAAATTCGCTTTAAAGAAAGGCTTTCTAGAACGCAAAACTTAATGAAGTGGTAAAAATCATGTCAGACGATTTACAAAACAAAACTTCATTAAGTGGTAAAAACCATGTCTCCCGATATATTGCGCATCTTATGATCCTATCTTTTATTACAATTGTTTTTGAGCTAAAATGTAATACACACTGTATATGTTTATTTTATAAAACATGTTTGGGGCCAGTCAAGGGGTAATTAAACGATCAGTTATCGGTAATGATACGTTGTTTATTATTGCAAATGTTTATTGCTAATGTTTATTATTGCAAATGTTTTTCATTAGTTTAATAAATCTCATAATGATGGCACATCACTATATCATAGTCATAGCTTTTATTTCTATCTCAAATGATTGGCGGTCGGTCAGGGGGTACTTGGCAAAGAATCAAATACAGTTGGAAATGATGTAGACCATTAATAACACAGACTGTTAACAATTGTTTTTAATTAGTATTTAAACATTCTCTATGATAAAAAATGTTTGTAAAAAATATTTTAAAGGTGAACTAAGTAACTTTTTTACCTTAACCGAACAGCTTCGGAGTCATTGGAATGGTTATATGACATTTTTCGGGTTGAATGGTGGTCCTCTTGCACCCCCTGAGCGCCTGTGAGCGGAAAAACCACACTTGCAACTTTGTGCCCGCGAGGCCTCAGCATCAGGAAGTATCGCGTGATATCAGGTCTCGCGATGTAACGAATTGCTTTACGGCACTGCACACATACACTATCTAAACATTTATTTGCTAGCCTTCTGTGTATCATACATACCTCAGTGGACATGGCTCCGTGCGTTCGCCGGGTTCTTTGAAAACAAATGCACATGACCAGCGGGAGAAGATGGGAGGGGGGAGAGTCGCCAAAGAGTTTTGACGACAGTGTTGTAAAATATCTATTCCGAAGCTGTAGGGGGAGCTCTATAGAGAAACCCGCGAGAAAACAGCGAAGAAATCGGCAAAGCTGCATAGTGCTGCTTTAATAACATGGTTTTGGCGGTTATAGAGTTCTAATGACGGTGTTCAACTATAACCGTCGGTCTCACGGTTATATAATAACCGTCACATTTTTTTCACCATCATATTTTTCACAACTCCCAGTTTTACTCTGAGATTTTCCCATGGTGATTACTGTCACAGTCACCAGTTAGTCACCGTCTGCACTGCATGTCCCATCATCCTCTCATCATCCTCTCCGGCTCACACCTGCACTCACTCCACCATTACCCGCACCTGCCAGCGATCATCGTCATCACTCACTGTGTTCAGCTGTTGTCACCTTGTCTTCCCTAATTCATCTGTGTATTTAGGTTCCTCTCTGTTAAGGGTTCATTGTTGGTTATTGTTTGTGTTTGATGCACACTGTTTCGCATTTTGGCTATCACGTTTTGGAATAAATCCTCTTATTATTTTTATCATCGTTGTCTTCATCGTCCTTTGGGAACCAAACGTTACAGAATAACCGACCAAAAAGAGAAACTACTAAGTATGAACGTTTCCTGTATCTATTTAACCCCAACCGCTCGTCTAGTAACCTGTTTCCAGGACAGCCGCCAGATTGAAGTGTATGTTGAGCAGTTCCTGGAGATCTCACAAGAGATAAACTGGGCAGATGATGTCCTAAAGACCATTTTCTGGAACGGGCTTGACGATCATTTGCACCAGCAAGCTCCAGCAGCAGTGATCCCGGGTACGTTCGCTCAATACCTGGATCATGAGCTGTGGCTGAGTGGCTCAACCTTCAACGTGAGTGAGGCTGATGACATCACCACTCAACCACCATCACCAGCCATTTTCATCGCCACACCTCCTGTCTTCGTCCAGAGCCCAGAGTCTCGTCCCGTTGAGACCGCCCGTCCAGAGTCTCATCCCGCCGAGACCGTCCGTCCAGAGTCTCGTCCCATTGAGACCCCCCGTCCAGAGTCTCATCCCGCCGAGACCGTCCGTCCAGAGTCTCGTCCCATTGAGACCGCCCGTCCAGAGTCTCATCCCGCCGAGACCGTCCGTCCAGAGTCTCATCCCGCCGAGACCGTCCGTCCAGAGTCTCATCCCGCCGAGACCGTCCGTCCAGAGTCTCGTCCCATTGAGACCGCCCGTCCAGAGTCTCATCCCGCCGAGACCGTCCGTCCAGAGTCTCATCCCGCCGAGACCGTCCGTCCAGGGTCTCGTCCCACCGAGACCGCCCGTCCAGAGTCCCCTGTTCCTATCCTCGTCCAGAGGAAATAGACTTAATAGACTTAATAGACACCAATGTACCCTGTCTTCCTCCAGATGTTCAATCTGTCTGCCCGGAACTATCCATCAGTCCTGCCGAGCGTGAGAATCTTCACGTCATGTCTACCGAGCCTGAGCTTCTTCACGTCATGTCTACCGAGCCAGAGCTTCTTCACATCATGTCTACCGAGCCAGAGCTTCTTCACGTCATGTCTACCGAGCCTGAGCTTCTTCACGTCATGTCTACCGAGCCAGAGCTTCTTCACGTCATGTCTACCGAGCCTGAGCTTCACGTCATGTCTGCCGAGCCTGAGTTTCTTCACGTCAGGCCTGCCGAGCCTGAGCTTCTTCACGTCAGTCCTGCCGAGCCTGAGCTTCTTCACGTCATGCCTGCCGAGCCTGAGCTTCTTCACGTCATGCCTGCCGAACCGGAGACTGTTCACGTCATGCCTGCCGAGCCTGAACCCACACCGAGACCGTCCGTCCAGAGTCTCGTCCCGTTGAGACCGCCCGTCCAGAGTCTCATCCCGCCGAGACCGTCCGTCCAGAGTCTCGTCCCACCGAGACCGCCCGTCCAGAGTCCCTTGTTCCTATTCTCGTCCAGAGTCTCGTACCACTGAGGCCGCCCGTCCAGAGTCTCATCTCACCAAGACCGCCCGTCCAGAGTCCCCTGTTCCTATCCTCGTCCAGAGGAAATAGACTTAATAGACTTAATAGACACCAATGTACCCTGTCTTCCTCCAGATGTTCAATCTGTCTGCCCGGAACTATCCATCAGTCCTGCCGAGCCTGAGAATCTTCACATCATGTCTACCGAGCCTGAGCTTCTTCACGTCATGTCTACCGAGCCAGAGCTTCTTCACGTCATGTCTACCGAGCCTGAGCTTCACGTCATGTCTGCCGAGCCTGAGCTTCTTCACGTCATGTCTGCCGAGCCTGAGCTTCTTCACGTCAGTCCTGCCGAGCCTGAGCTTCTTCACGTCATGCCTGCCGAGCCTGAGCTTCTTCACGTCAGTCCTGCCGAGCCTGAGCTTCTTCACGTCAGTCCTGCCGAGCCTGAGCTTCTTCACGTCATGCCTGCCGAACCGGAGACTGTTCACGTCATGCCTGCCGAGCCTGAACCCACGCCCGAGCCCTCGTCTCCGGCCAAGATGGCCGCCTCGCCGCCTGAACCCTCGCCAAAGATGGCCACCGCCACGCCGCCTGAACCCTGGTATAGGAACTGTTGTGAGATGCACACAGAGTGACTTTCTATTGCATGTGAAAAGATGGATGCTAAAGTTTGAGCTGACTCACAAATGTACTATTATACAACAACTTTTCCTCTTCTCAACATGGACAGCGTGTTCCCGGGGGCGGGGTTTATGTAAATTCTAGGGTTAGTGATGTCACTAACCCGGGAGGAATGTCGTGTAGTCCCTACCAGCCGTTTGTTGTAGTCTTTTCTTTAAAAGCAAATATCTTCCTTTGCTTTGAACTTTGAGTATTGTAACTTTGCAGATGTTGTTTATACTCAAACAGCAACATTACACACTAACTAAAGTTAGAAAAGTGAAATCCTACTCAACCACCCCTTTAAGAATTTTCAGAGATTCACATTTATGCACATTATTTGAAAGTGGTAAGGAAAGTTCCACAATTAAATATCAAGCTCACTGTATTACATACACTTATGCTGATCCTAACAGAACTGCATTTTTTCATAGGTGATTATGACATGTTCCTGCCTGCAGACAGGTGTTTATGACCCCATTCCCTGACCCAAACCAGTTACAATGCAGCTCTAGCCAGGACAAGGGCACACAATGAAATAAAACTAAACTAACTAAAGGGAAGATTTCAGTGTCTGAAAAGTCTGAGGGTTGCACACCTGACAGGACCTGTGACATTGTTGCATGTGCCATATTACACAACATTGCCCAAAAAAAAAAAAAAACTTTTCATTAAATGTTTAATAAAAGACAAATATGCTTAGTTCCTTGAGTTTTATTTCAATTGTTCTTTGTAAAGAAAAGCCAGTGGTCAAGTGCCTGCAACAAGAGATATTAGACACATGCCTCATGCAACAAATAAAAAGGAAAAGTTGGCTATACACTGCCCACCTGTAGGCCTATGTCTCCTCTGTCTGTGCAGACTCTTCTGAAGGCCTTTCTGTAGATGTGGAATCCTGCAACTTATATTGCAGCCATAAAGCATACAAGTATAAATTAAGTAATTTATGTAAAAGTTATGTATGCACTTGCAGGTAGGCTAGTTCCTCCATATGACAGTTATCTGAGAGGGTTTATTCACTGTCCAGTGCAATGGAAACAAATGGACATTACAAAGTCTTATACTTTCTTTCCTTTGGAAAGTTAGAAAATGTCCACTTACTGGCACATTTCAGCCACCACTTTCTTGGGAACAGATACAAGTGTTGGTGTATTATGTAAAAGTGCACAAAAGAGGAAAACACAATGTCATTACAATGACCTACACTTGGGAAAAATGTTTTTTTGAAAAATGTATTTTTAAATTAACATAAGTTTATCAGTTTTCACTTTCACAAGTCAAAGCAATTTATCATTACTCAAGATTTAACAGTTGAAAGGACTATACGGCCTTAATTTAATGCAGCAAAAATTATTTTACAGTGTAGGCTACTAAGATATATATATATATTTTTTTTTTTTTGCCTTTTTCTTGGTTGCTTTTATAAACAGACAAGAGACAACCATTTATTTAACAGTGCCTTTTATAAAAGAGACTATAACAAAAAATTACCATTGTGTAGAATATTTTTGTACTTCACTTTTATTTGTTCCCATGGTCTAGTGTGGTGACTCTGACATTACAATGAACAAAGTAATTATGCAATTATTAAAATACAAAAATACAGGCTAAGTGATAAAAACATCTAACATGGCCACTTCTAACGGATTTAAATTGTCTGCTACTTTTTGCCAGCCCTCTCTCCTGGCTTTTGCAGACTTTGAGGTGTTCCCTGGCGTTTTGATTAAACATTACAATTCCGAATAAACTTCGACTATTAGTTCTTGCTCTGCTGAGGAGAAAAACTGAGCCCGCTCTTTGGCCACGCTGAGCAGCCATTTGCAGCGTTGCTGATCAATGTTTCTACTATCGATACATATCCCCTTTTAAACCAGCGCATGAACACGCAATTATCTCAGATAACTCAATCCAGCGACACTAATCATATCCGGCAGGTGTGTTCGAAGAACCTAATTAGCCAGATCATGATTAGTACGATGATATCATCTTGGATGTGTAATTTGATCTCGGATGTTTTAAGCAACGTACGAAGAACGGGCCCCATGTCTTCCCTAATTCATCTGTGTATTTAAGTTCCTCTCTGTTAAGTGTTATTGTCTGTGTTTGATGCATACTGTTTCGCATTTTGGCTATCACGTTTTGGAATAAATCCTCTTATTATTTATATCATCGTTGTCTTCATCGTCCTTTGGGAACCAAACGTTACAATTACACTGTGTCTGTAGTGTTCTTTTGGCACCTTAAGAAATCTATTTGACGTCTCCAATAGACCCGATTTTTCCCTAAAATCGGACAGGAGGAGCTCTAGGACTGACTCATGGGGTAACCTCGGGTTCACTGCCACTGATGCCAAAAACCCATTTGTTCGGAAACTCTAGGAATGGAATCAGTCCAGTCCGCACCCCATAGAACCTCGAGTTTAATCACGTCAAACTCACTCACTACTCCACCACAGACCCAGTCCACCAGCATGGTTTCATCTCTCTTACCCAATTTTCAGTGCCATTTGAGTTCAGTTTAGAATAAAAAGGAGGATGCAAAATAAAATACAGTGTAATCAGTCGGACGTACAGTGGCACAGTACTCATTCAGTAAATGCACAGCTAAACAGATGTGTTTTGAGTCAGGATTTGACGGCCACGGGGCCGTCTGATATTGTTTGGTCCTGAGTACATCGCTCCCCTGAGCTCTGTTTAGATTTTCATACAGGCTGAGCATTTTTTGCAGCCCTCATATGAGACATCTCTGTCTTGAGGCTGTGGCTCCTCCGAACCCCTTAGGCAGATCTATGCTTACAGGCTGGCCCTCACCAGGGCCGCTGTAGTAGCTGGCCTAGGCTATACTAGGCTATACTAAAGCATTTCTGCCTCTGGCCCTTCACTATGTGAATGTAGGCTTTTTTAAAGCATCCCTATATGACAGCCTCCTCCCATGGTGGGAGTCGTTCGGCCAAGGCCCCCTTCTCTGCATTCGGGGATGAGAAAAGTAATGCAGGTTGGTGTAGAGGCATGAGTAGTAAAGACCTATGGTTAGGCCTTCAATAAGGCCTTCCCGGTACAACAGGTCTTTTTTGAGCAGGGTTTAGGGCGTCTTTTGCCTCACGAAGAGACTGGTTTGTTGTTTGCCCGACCCCGCCGTGCAGAACTAGTATATGGACCCAGGCCGCCAGAATAGGCTTGAACTCAGCTCGCTGAGCTACCTGCTCGAGCGATGGGTTGTAGGTGGGTGGCTTACAATCAAGCCCCACTTCCCTAGGCGTGGCGCAGATAAGGATCTGTTACCCCTAGAGCCACTGGTAGGCCCGAACCCTGTTGAATCTGCAAGGACCATCCATTGGCCCAACGACGGAATCCAACGGCCTGGCGAAGGTTTAATGCGTGTATGTCTTTTCAGCGCTCCAGTGAAGTTCACTTAATTTATTGGAATTTAGTTTTAGTATTACTTTAGCTCTATGCATAATCTGACTCCAATTTCAAATGATAATCAAATTTAGATTGTGTTTCTGATTAGAAAATAATAATAAATATTGATTATGAATTAATTTAGATCTTTGATTATTCTGAGCATCTCATAATTTCAAATATTCGTTCATTACGGACCTAGTGTCACTTTGAGATGTCACGTCGCGAATGTGCGCTCACGATCACAAACTAGCCAGTCCTGAAATAGTCAGAGGGTGCAGTGCAATTATTTTACCCTATGCAGCCGCACACTACAGACCCATAGGTGGTAATTTATTATAATAGTTGCAGCGTACAACATGCTAAGTCAGGGAATAGTCAGAAATCAGAAGGTCTTCCTAAGATGTGCCCCATCGTCCATTCAAAGTGCCTTCAGTTTGATCTATCCTGGACAAAGATTTGCGGAAACACCAGACTACACTTTTAATCTACTAAAATGAATGATTTCTGAAACTTCACAATAAATCAAGATGTAACATTTATTGGTCAGGTAAAAATGTATCATGCCAATTACAGAAGTAAATGATTAAAAGCCAATTCAGAAAAATACATGACATAATTTACTCAAAGATGACTCTAAAAGTAAGTAATGTTTTCCTGACAGAGACACACAGTGGTGTGTCAGGGCTTTCCAACAGGAAAACACTGAAACATCACTGTATGGGGGTTCCTGGTAAAAAGTCCCCCCAAGACTGCTCTGTCTCCTCACCTTAAATGACCAGACCAGAACAAAAGGGGTTATACAAATATTGTTTAGAGTTGTTTGGGCCAATCCATTTACCCCAGGGGGTTGCACCTGGTTTCTTGAGATATCTTAAAGAGATATCACCCAGAGAGGAGAAACAGGATTCTCCTAATTTCTCAACCTTTCTCATTAAACCAATGACTGCAATGAAATTAAGACCATTTTACCAATCGCACTGAGACACTTAAAATGATACCAAACATGAAAATGAATAAACAACATATTCACAAGATACATCATGTGTGAAATATAGACATTCTTAATGAACTTTCAGTGTCTTGAGGAGGGAGAGGGGGGATGTGTTGAAGTCAAACAAGGAGACAAGGAGATAAGTTTGGTCAGGGCTATGTCCTGTGCTCTGTCTTTGCTATCTCCTGTCCAGGGTGCATTTTATGGCTTTATTGCAGGGTGAGCTTTGTTTTATCAGGAAAATCAGTCCTTACAGCCTTACAAATCTCAGGGTTAGGTGGTGGTACTCCCCTATTGATACAGGGTAGGTAGTGAGTACCCCACTTTCAGTTCTGTATTATTCTACCTCGCACCACTATGGCTTGGGTCAAGCGGGAAGTTCTAACCTTCACTTCACTATTGCCATGAGCTGACGCCCATGCGTACAGATGGTAGGCCCCTGGCCTCCATTGAGGCAGAGTGGCGTATGTTGTACTCACCTTGCTTAAAAGGTGTTGCTTTGTTGCTGAGTACACTGCCTTTTGCAATGTGATTAGGTGCCCGGATGCTGTAGGCATAGAAGCAGATCTATGTATAAACAGCTTATCTGCCAATGAAGGCTGCGTGGTTAGGTGGTAGGCCTCAGCAGGCCTCCTTGACCAGGCAGCCCCCAAGAGGGCTCTTGAGGCCAGCTTACGTCTGGTGGTTGGCCTTAGTAGTTCAGGCAGTAGACTCACTTATGGGTAGTAGGCATTAACAGGCCTCCTCGGAGGTGAGTCCCAACATTGTGGGACATACATTATAGCCGCGACCAGGTAGCTAGCCGTATTAGATCTCCTGTGGTTGGGCCCAATAGTTATGTTGGTGTAGTATGGTTCCCAACAGTATATGTTTGTAGCAGAATAGACTTGCTATCAGCTAGTAGGCCTGACCAGGCCTCCTTGATAGGCGAGTCCCCAGCAGTGTGAAGATGGCTGACAGCACTGACTTTCTTCAGGCCTAGTAGGCCTCTTTAATCATCTAAGTTTGTCTCGAGTGACGGGTATACAAACAGCAGTGTTGATGGTTCGGCTCTGACCTTAGTAGGCCTTCCTGACCCTGAGCCCCACCATGGGGTGCTCGACTGTTATTTCACTGGCCAATCAGACAATTGGCCTCACTGGGCCTCTCTAGAGGCGAGCCCTGATTACGATCAGCCAAATAGGTTTGACCACTGTCAGGTGGTTGGCCTTATTAGGCCACCATGTAGCTCAGTCCCCAACCTTTCTGGTTCGTGGCAGTTAGTTTCTTACATAAGAAGACTTTCAGGAGGCCAGCTTTAAAAGGCTGCTCCGAGACTGAGCCCCAGGACTGGCTGGCCTTAGCAGGCTGCCCTGGGACTGAAACTCGGATTCAGGGTTCATAGAAACCAGTTGTTTAGCTTGCTATCAGGTAGTAGGCCTCTTCAGGCCTCCCTGAAGGTGAGTTTCCACATAGGGTGGTTATCAGGTAGTAGGCCTCACCAGGCCTCCCTGAAGGTGAGTTACCACATATGGTGATTATCAGGTAGTAGGCCTCTTCAGGCCTCCCTGAAGGTGAGTTTCCACATTTGGTGGTTACCAGGTAGTAGACCTCACCAGGCCTCCCTGTAAGTGGTTTCCCAGCGATGCTCGGTTCGGGCAGCTAGTGGCCGCTTGCTATCAGTTCAGCTGGCCTTAGCAGGCAGCTTCTGAAGGCGAGCTTGCACCCTGGTTCGACTAAAGTATTCATTCTCTGCTACTTCCGGTCCCTCCCGGAACCTCTTTTTATCCTGCCTACAGCCTGGTTTGTCACTATGAGTATGCGGACTCCTGAGTCTAGTCAGATGGTTGTAGGCCTCTCGTGAGGCCTCCCAGTTATGTCAGCCCTTAGGCCTTCTCAGGCCTCCTCAGAGTTTTGAAACACAAACGCTGGGTAGATCCGTGGATCGAGCAGAGAAACTCCCCTTGCTGGCAAGGGTTATAAGCGCTATGCTGAGTCATGCTCTCCGTGATACCCCGTCTCTGAGATCTGGGCAGAGTGGTTAACTGTCAGCTTTGCAGTCCCTCGGGTTGGATGCCTTATCTAAAGGTAAGTGTCCAGAGGCTCTGTCTTCGGACAGACAAAAAACCTTCAGGTTACCTAGCCACCGTTTATGGAGGGTTTTTCTGTGAGGTTTATAGCTTGGGCTATGACCTTAGGGAATGCTGTCACTGACAGCCCAGTGTGACCTGAGGGTGAGTGGTTCTAGGCAAGGCAAGGCAAGGCAAGGCAAGTTTATTTATATAGCACATTTCATACACAATGGCAATTCAAAGTGCTTTACATAGAAGAAATTAAAATAATAAAAAGAAATAAGAATAATTAAAACAGTGTAGAGAAAAACTCTGGTAACCGAGGCACTCCTTAATTAAAATGTCTTTATTGTAAGAATGACATGTCCTAAATGGACAACTTTAAAATGCCCACGCGTAGCGGCATGGGGCCTTCTTCAGGGCATAGTGAAGCAGATAAAAAACTGATCTTATAATGACAAAGACACACAGGTAGAAGCAAACACACAGGTGCTGACAATCAGTATTGAAGATCTGCAGGTGATTGCTAGGACACGCCTCTCACATGGTTCTCAGCACTAAAGCTATTAGTCACAATAATAAACAGAAACACAGGTAACAGATAACATGTATATACATTCATGCATACCTCTCACATGGTTCTCAACACTGAAGCTGTTGGTCACAATAATAAACAAAGAAGCAACAGATAGCATGCATATACATTCATGCATATATTACTAGGGCACGCCTCTCACATGATTCTCAGCACTAAAGCTGTTGGTCACAATGTAAGCAAAAAACAGCATGCATATATTCATGTATACACATTCATGCATACATATGCACACACATATACATATACAATACATATGAAAAGTGAGTAGTCACAGGAAAAAAACAATATTCCGAAATCACAGAAAAGGTCTATAATCTATCTCCTCATTTAATCCTGGATAGTCCATTGCTTTGAAACTCCATATCCAAAAGGTTTCACGTTGCAATAACTGTTTTAAAATATCACCTACACGTATTGATTTTTTTATAATTTCAATGCCCTGAATTCTCAAAGATGAAGGGTCACTATGGTGTATTTCTTTATAGTGTTTGGCCATAGGGTAATCTTCGTTATTAACTCGAATTGCGTATTTGTGTTCATAAAACCGCTCTTTTAGTTTTCTTTTAGTTCTGCCCACATAGAAACACCCACATGGGCATTTTAGGCGGTAGACCACATATTCAGAGTTACAGTTAATAAAACCATTAGTCTTAAATTCTCTCTGCGTTCTCAGATCACAAAAAGTCTTACTTTGAATGACACCCTCACAATGACTGCAAGATCCACACCTATAGGTCCCCCACAACCCTTTTTCTAGCCATGTTTTTTGTCTAGGACCTGGAAGGTAACTTCTTACAAGTTTGTCCCTTATAGATGGTGCCTTCTTGAACACAGTCATAGGCGGCTCTGGAAAAACGTCTTTCAGAATGGAATCACTTTGAATTAACCCCCAATTGGACTTAATTATTTGTTTCATTTCAGAGGCACTACTACTATATTGGGTAACAAAGACAGGTCTAGAGTTGTTTTTAGCCATGTCTTTCCTCCGCTTTTTTTTCTTTAGTAAATCAGAGCGTGTTGTGGAGCGTGCTTTTATTATTGCTTTTTCTATTGTCATTGGTGAGTAGCCCCTAGCCCTGAACCTTGCTGTCATGTCTTGAGCCTGCATTTCGAAATCAGAGTCATTATTGCAGATGCGTCTAAGACGCTGAAATTGTCCAAAAGGAATGTTATCTTTCAGGCTCCTTAGATGGAAGCTGTCAGCCCTCAATAAAGTGTTTCTATCTGTGCTTTTCCTATATATTGTTGTGTGCAAAAGGTTATTGTCATCTATGGAGATAGTCAAATCCAAAAAATGTATAGATGTTTTTGAATGTTCAATTGATAGTTTTATATTAGGGTTAGTTGTATTAATGTACTCATGAAACTGCAAAAGTTCTTCCTCATTCCCAGACCAAACAAAGACGATATCATCAATAAAGCGTCCCCAAAATACTATCTTGTCACAGAATTTGTTACTAGATCGATTATATATGTATTGCTCTTGCAGTATTGCAGAGAAATCCAATTGTAAAAATGAAAAACGAACTGAGGGACATTTTATCCTTTGGTAGAGACCAAAAATGGATTTCAGACAATGAATTTGCTTTTCTAATGAATGAGAATCCCCAAATGCCATGTTTCTACATGTTGCCTAAGATCCATAAGAATTTAGAACAACCTGAGGGTAGACCCATTATTTCAGGCAATGGATCCTTGACTGAGCCCTGCTCCCAATTTGTGGACTTTTTTATAAAACCTCTAGTGCGGGATCTCCCTTCTTTCATTGAAGACACTACTGATGTGCTATGTAAACTTATGAATATCACAAATGTCAAAAATTGTTATTTGGTGACTCTAGACGTAGCCTCCCTATATACCAATATTGACCACCAGGAAGGCCTATCAGCCTTACAACATTATTTGTTACATAGGTTGGAGACGTCACCACCCAACCATTTTTTACTTTCTCTCACAGAATGGATTTTACACAATAATGTGTTCCTCTTCCAAGACGATTTCTTTAGACAGCTCAAGGGCACAGCGATGGGTGCATGTTTTGCTCCTAATTACGCCAATTTATTTTTAGGTCACTGGGAAGAGCAATACATATATAATCGATCTAGTAACAAATTCTGTGACAAGATAGTATTTTGGGGACGCTTTATTGATGATATCGTCTTTGTTTGGTCTGGGAATGAGGAAGAACTTTTGCAGTTTCATGAGTACATTAATACAACTAACCCTAATATAAAACTATCAATTGAACATTCAAAAACATCTATACATTTTTTGGATTTGACTATCTCCATAGATGACAATAACCTTTTGCACACAACAATATATAGGAAAAGCACAGATAGAAACACTTTATTGAGGGCTGACAGCTTCCATCTAAGGAGCCTGAAAGATAACATTCCTTTTGGACAATTTCAGCGTCTTAGACGCATCTGCAATAATGACTCTGATTTCGAAATGCAGGCTCAAGACATGACAGCAAGGTTCAGGGCTAGGGGCTACTCACCAATGACAATAGAAAAAGCAATAATAAAAGCACGCTCCACAACACGCTCTGATTTACTAAAGAAAAAAAAGCGGAGGAAAGACATGGCTAAAAACAACTCTAGACCTGTCTTTGTTACCCAATATAGTAGTAGTGCCTCTGAAATGAAACAAATAATTAAGTCCAATTGGGGGTTAATTCAAAGTGATTCCATTCTGAAAGACGTTTTTCCAGAGCCGCCTATGACTGTGTTCAAGAAGGCACCATCTATAAGGGACAAACTTGTAAGAAGTTACCTTCCAGGTCCTAGACAAAAAACACGGCTAGAAAAAGGGTTGTGGGGGACCTATAGGTGTGGATCTTGCAGTCATTGTGAGGGTGTCATTCAAAGTAAGACTTTTTGTGATCTGAGAACGCAGAGAGAATTTAAGACTAATGGTTTTATTAACTGTAACTCTGAATATGTGGTCTACCGCCTAAAATGCCCATGTGGGTGTTTCTATGTGGGCAGAACTAAAAGAAAACTAAAAGAGCGGTTTTATGAACACAAATACGCAATTCGAGTTAATAACGAAGATTACCCTATGGCCAAACACTATAAAGAAATACACCATAGTGACCCTTCATCTTTGAGAATTCAGGGCATTGAAATTATAAAAAAATCAATACGTGTAGGTGATATTTTAAAACAGTTATTGCAACGTGAAACCTTTTGGATATGGAGTTTCAAAGCAATGGACTATCCAGGATTAAATGAGGAGATAGATTATAGACCTTTTCTGTGATTTCGGAATATTGTTTTTTTCCTGTGACTACTCACTTTTCATATGTATTGTATATGTATATGTGTGTGCATATGTATGCATGAATGTGTATACATGAATATATGCATGCTGTTTTTTGCTTACATTGTGACCAACAGCTTTAGTGCTGAGAATCATGTGAGAGGCGTGCCCTAGTAATATATGCATGAATGTATATGCATGCTATCTGTTGCTTCTTTGTTTATTATTGTGACCAACAGCTTCAGTGTTGAGAACCATGTGAGAGGTATGCATGAATGTATATACATGTTATCTGTTACCTGTGTTTCTGTTTATTATTGTGACTAATAGCTTTAGTGCTGAGAACCATGTGAGAGGCGTGTCCTAGCAATCACCTGCAGATCTTCAATACTGATTGTCAGCACCTGTGTGTTTGCTTCTACCTGTGTGTCTTTGTCATTATAAGATCAGTTTTTTATCTGCTTCACTATGCCCTGAAGAAGGCCCCATGCCGCTACGCGTGGGCATTTTAAAGTTGTCCATTTAGGACATGTCATTCTTACAATAAAGACATTTTAATTAAGGAGTGCCTCGGTTACCAGAGTTTTTCTCTACACTGCCTCTCAAGATGTTCCACCTTGGACCGAAGAGCACCCAAATCAAACTTAAAAGGAATTGAGCACGCCATTCATCTTGAATCTGAACAATAATTAAAACAGTTTAGAAAAATAAAAAATAAAATACAGTACAGTACAGTACAAACAGTCGGACGAACAGCGGCACAGTGCTCATTCATTAAATGCATAGCTAAACAGAAGTGTTTTGAGTCTGGATTTGAAAGTGACTACTGTAGGAGCACGTCTGATCTCCTCTGGAAGCTGGTTCCAGCTGCGGCTGGCATAATAGCTAAAAGCGGACTCGCCATGCTTAGAGTGAACCCTTGGTATTTCTAGCTGATATGATACTAGTGATCTGAGTGATCTGTTGGGTTTATATTCAGTGAGCATATCTGCAATATATTGAGGTCCTAGGCCATTGAATGATTTATATACCAGTAATAATACTTTAAAATCAATCCTAAATTTAACTGGGAGCCAGTGTAAAGACCTGAGGACTGGTGTGATATGTTCATATTCTCTGGTTCTGCTCAGAATCCTGGCGGCAGCGTTCTGTATGAGCTGCAACTGTCTTATGGTCTTTTTGGGAAGGCCAGTGAGGAGTCCATTACAATAATCCACCCTGCTGGTGATGAAAGCATGAACAAGTTTCTCCAGGTCTTGTCTGGAAACAAAGCATCTAATTCTTGCAATATTTTTCAGATGATAGTATGCTGATTTAGTTATTGCTTTGACATGACTACTGAAACTAAGGTCTGACTCTAGTGTCACACCAAGATTCCTGACTTGATTTTTGGTTGTTTGACCCCTAGAGTGAAGGTATGCGTTCACCTTGAGAACTTCATCTTTGTTTCCAAAAGCAATGACTTCAGTTTTGTCTTTGTTTAACTGAAGAAAGTTTTGACACATCCAACTGTTGACTTCATCAATGCATTGGCACAGGGAGTTGCAGCATAGTCCAGAAGTATGTTATGATCGACAGTGTCAAATGTTTCATTCTAGAGTTTCATTTGAATTTGCTGGTTCTGACAGTTGTCACTGCCACTTGGCATGCACTCCCCTCAGCATGGTGGTGTTAGATTTGTTATCGTGTATATCGTTCCCCAATGCGTTTCGACGCAGTGGTAGTTCCCTTTCGAAAGGGAACGCCTAGGTTACGACTATAACCTCTGTTCTCTGAGAACAGGGAATGAGAAACTGCGTCTCCTTGCCATGCCTCGGGGCCTGCCTACCAAACAGTCCCTTCAGACGATAAGGTGAATGTCATGTTTGCAAGGCGCTCCTTTTATACTTCCGGGTCGCACGATGATGACATCTTGGGCTAGGATTGCCGTGATTCGATAGCAGTTTCAGACACCTGTCACACCTGTGGCGTTCCCCAATGCGTTTCGACACAGTGTCTCGCTCCCTGTTCTCAGGGAACAGAGGTTACAGTCGTAACCTAGACGTTTAAGGGACTTTGGAAAAGTCCCAGAGAGAAGTGAGGAGTTTACCACTTCTTGGAGATCTGCTTCTATGCAGTTTAACACACTTTTGAAAAAGGAGGTGGGGAGTGTGTTAAGAGCACAGGTTGATGTTTTAAGGTGCTGTACTGTTTCTTCCAAAGTTTTACCATTCATTTCTTAGAAATCAGACATAGTAACTTTCTTAGGGTGTGGTCTGATCTGTCTTACCTCAGTGCCACACGAGGATATGCTGATCGCTTTTTTGATATTTTTGATTTTCTTAGTAAAGAAGGAAGCAAACTCACTGCATTTGCTGTCTGAGAGCATTTCACTGGGAATTAGGCTTGGGGTTTTTGTTAGACTCTCTACAGTAGCAAAAAGATTGTGTGTGTTATTTATGTTTCTGTGTATAATATTTGAGAAGTCTGTCTAGCTTTGCCTAGTTCCACATTGAAAGCATGAAGGCTGTCTTTATAGATGTTATAATGGACTACAAGTTTTGTCAGCAGTTTTTTTGTCAGCTTTTCTGCATTGTCTTTTCATATTTTGCACTGCTGTTGAGTTTTTCCAAGGTGCTTTTTGTCTGCCTCTCTTCTTCCTGACTTTCACAGGAGCAATATTGTCAATTACACTCTGTTCTTTTGGTTAAAGGACTCAAGGAGAGAATTAACAGAATCCACAGATATGCTTGGTCTTAAAGATATGGCCTTTATAAATAGCACACTAGTGTTCTCATTTAAGCATCTCTTCTTTACAGACACAGATCTAGCTTTAATAGTAGGAGAGATCACTACATTTACATTTAGTCATTTAGCAGACGCTTTTGTCCAAAGCGACTTACAAATTAGGACTAAATTAAGCGAGTCATCGTGAAGAGGCAAGAAACAACGCAAGAAGTGCTCAACATACGAAGTTCAGGCATTGTTCAGAGTAGCATAAGCCCGATAAGCGAGGATTAAAAGGAAAAAGGAGATTTACAAAAAAAATATTTATGAGGTTAAGTGCTCACGGAAGAGATGGGTTTTCAGCTGTCTTTTGAAAGTTGTCAGGGATTCTGCATTCCGGATTAGGGTGGGAAGAGCATTCCACCAGCATGGAACTGTGAATGAGAATGTTCTGGAAAGTGATTTTGTGGCTATCTGTGATGGAACAACAAGACGTCGCTCGTTGATATATCGTAGGCTTCTGGTAGGGATGTAGGCTCGTAGGAGTGAGTGAAAGTAGGAGGGAGCTGAGCCTGTGATAGATCTGTAAGCAAGCGTCAATGCCTTGAACTTGATGCGAGCAGCGAGTGGTAGCCAGTGCAGAGAGATGAACAGAGGAGTGACATGGGCCCTCTTGGGCTCGTTGAAGACAAGACGAGCTGCAGCATTCTGAATCATTTGTAGAGGTTTAGTTGCACATGATGGAAGTCCAGCCAGAAGAGAATTGCAGTAGTCAAGCCTAGAAATGACCAGGGCCTGGACGAGAAGTTGTGTTGCATGCTCAGTTAGGAAAGGCCTGATCTTCCTAATGTTGTGCAGTGCAAACCTGCATGATTGAGCTATCTTTGAAATGTGATCTGTGAAGGTCAGCTGGTCATCCAGTGATTACCATTACTCCAAGATTTCTGACCGACCTTGATGGGGTGATTGATGATGAATCTAGCTGGATAGTGAAGTCGTGTTGTAGAGATGGATTGGCAGGGAGGACGAGAAGCTCAGTCTTTGCCAGGTTGAGCTGCAGGTGATGTTCCTTCATCCATGTCGAGATGTCTGCCAGACAGCTTGAGATCCGTGCAGCTACTGTGGGATCATCTGGTTGAAATGAGAGGAAGAGCTGTGTGTCATCAGCATAGCAGTGGTAGGAGAAACCATGTGCCTGTATGATGTGTCCCAGTGATGTGGTGTAGATGGAGAAGAGGAGGGGTCCAAGAACTGAACCCTGAGGAACCCCTGTGGTCTGTTGATGTGCTTTGGATAACTCGCCTCTCCATGCGACCCTGAAGGACCTACCTGTGACATAGGACTCGAACCAGTGGAGGGAAGTTCCTGTGATGCCCAGTGATGAGAGGGTGGACATAAGGATCCGATGATCAGATCAGACAGATCCAGGAGAATGAGAACTGAAGATTTGGAAGCAACTTTTGCGATCCGTAGGGCTTCTGTGACCGACAGTAGTGCAGTCTCAGTTGAATACCCTTTCTTGAAGCCGGATTGGTTGACATCCAGCTGGTTGTTCAGAGACAAGAAGGATGTTACTTGGTTGAAAACAGCTCTTTCAAGTGTCTTCGCAATGAATGGTAGGAGAGAGATAGGTCTGTAATTCTCTGCAAAAGATGTGTTTAGTGATGGTTTTTTAAGCAGTGGAGTTACCCGAGCCTGCTTGAATGCTGTAGGGAAAGTGCCAGTATGGAGGGATGAGTTGATGATGTGTGTGAGTGCTGGAAGAAGTGTGGGAGAGATGGCTTGTAGAAGGTGTGAGGGGATGGGGTCTAGATGGCAGGTGGTAGGATGACTGTAGAGGATAAGTTTAGATACTTCTTCCTCGGTTAGTGAAGAGAAGGAGGAGAGAAGGTTCTTGGCTGTGGGAGAGGTTGGTCTGGGTTCCTATGTGTGTGGAGCTGAGAACTGACTGCTGACAGTTGTTGTTTTGTTGGTGAAGCAGTTAAAGAGGAGGTGGGTGGTGGTGGAGGTGGACAGAGGAGAGAGTTGAAAGTTTGGAAGGGTGATCGTGTGTTGGAGGAGCTGTTGATCTTGTTGTAGAAGTATGAAGATTTTGCTGCATGAACATCAACAGAAAAGGAAGAGAGGAGATATTGATACATACTCAGGTCAGATGAGTCTTTTGATTTGCGCCATTTTCTCTCCGCTGCCCTGAGTTCGGTCAGGTGTTCACGAAAAACCTCGGATAACCAGGGATTAGAGGGAGTAGCGCGTGCTGGCCTGGAGGAGAGAGGGCAGATATTGTCTAGACAAGAAGTTAAAGTGGAGCAAAAGATATCCGTTGCAGTATTCACATCCAGAGATGAGAATTGTGAGGGTGAGGGTAGAGAAGATGACATGGCAGAGGAAAGATGGGCTGGAGAAAGTGAGCGCAGGTTTTGTCTGAAAGGGACTGGTAGGGGGGTTTGTGGTGCAGGGGTAGGAAGTTGTAGACTGAAAGTAATGAGGAAATGATCTGAGACATGGAGAGGTCTCACCAGAATGTTGTCTGTGATGCAGTTGCGTGTGTAAACCAGGTCCAGTTGGTTGCCTGATTTGTGAGTACCTGTGGTGATGAGTCGTTTGAGATTGAAGGAGGCTAGGAGAGAGATGAAGTCTGTTGCATACGGCTTTTCGAGATGGATGTTGAAGTCACCAAAGACTACAAGTGGGGTGCCATCCTCAGGGAAAGAGGACAGCAGCACATCCAGCTCCTCTACAAAGTTTCCCAGCTGACCTGGGGGGCGATAAATGACTACAATATGGATTTTATTGGGAGTTGTAAGTGTAATAGCATGATATTCGAACGAGTTATTGTTGCATAGAGAAGAGAGCGCTGAGTATTTCCAATTGTTAGAAATGAGAAGCCCTGTACCCCCACCCCTCCCAGACTCGCGAGGGGAGTGAGAGAAAGAGAAAGTGTTAGAGAGAGCAGCGGGGGTTGCTGAGTCTTCTGGACGAATCCAGGTCTCAGTCAAGCCCAAGATACTAAGAGTAGAATGAGATGCAAAGGCTGGAATAAAGTCAGCTTTATTGACTGCTGACTGACAATTCCATAGACCCACAGAAAGAGAGAGAGGTGTGAGTGAGGTTGAGAGAATGGGATGCAGATTAGCAGTATTGCGCTGCCTTCCGCGCACGCTGAAAGAGCGTTGTCGAGAGACAACAGGAATGTATTGAAAGCACATTTTGAGTAAGGCAAATAAGATAAAAAATGTGAAAGGAAAGGGAGAAGAAGATACTTAAGTGCCTTCCTGGTGTCCTTGCTCGGTGGAGTCGCACAGAGTCGATGGTCTTTACCCGAGTCGGTCTTCACACGAGGAGGCTGAACACGAGAGCTGAACGCTTCCGCTGACAGGAGAAGGCTGGCGGAGAAGATTTCAGAACTAGAGACACGCATCCAAACTTTAATCGAGGTTAATTGTAAGAGTGCAAGGGCTTTAGATACTGCTTTGGATGCAACTAGCTTAGTGTGTGTCCATGATTGTGTGTGGGTCCGTGTACATGTTGAGTCAGATCAAAAGTATTCTCAGGGAGAAATCGTGTTCATGGATGAGATTATATATTAAAGTTTTATTAATGTTACTATGGAATGAAGCAGAGTGGAGCCGAGAACCTGGGAGATTTTACCTTGCTGTTTTATTATGCTTTTATACCTCAGTCGGCTGCTGCCGCTCCTTTTATTTTGTAGTTTATGCATCTGAACTTGAACTGTTATTTTTGATCACTTAAATTCACATTTTATTTCATTCTAATGAAACAGCTGCAAGTGCTAAATTAGGTCACTTTATTTGATGAATTAAAATTGTGGAGTAATGCAGCTTTATTTTACTTTGTCAAAACAATCATAATAAAATACTTTCATGTGTGAAAGTTATAACATTACTCTGTGCGTTAGCTCAGTGGCTCTTTCTAACATGTTGCATACTGCAGTAAAAATAAAAGTGTTACGGTCTGGTGTGATCAAGAGAGCGCACGACGAAGAAGAATGATTTGGCACAGGATTTAATAATCAACTTAGAGAGGAACAAGCATATCCACAACCAAAACCTATTTCAAACGAGGACGAACAAAGGCTGAGGAAGAACACAAGGTATATATGCATATGGCAAACAAAGAGAACTAATGAGATGATTAATGACAACAAGGAACCTAATCAATTAGAAACCATGCAAATCATCTCAAACTTGTACTTGGAAAACTTGTGGAAAACAAGAAAAAAATAAAATAAAATCTTGCCCAGTCACATTGTAGTTCTGGCAGGATCTTTACAGCTGGCTGGCTATACTGATATTCCTTCACCACATTTATTTCAAGTTTTTGTGTATAGGTCTCTCAAAAAGAGATACCATTGATGTTAAAAATCATTATTAGGTACATATCATGTACATAAGAGCAAGTAGAATAACAGTAAACCCCCATTAACTTGTTTTTAAAAATGAATGTAAAAATTATTTCTCCAAAGATAATCAATCCCATTCTTTCTAATATTTTGTACATGCTTTTTTTCTCCTTGTAACCCGCCTTAAATGTTTGAAGATTATGTTTTTATTTATTGTACTCAATATTATTTCTTTTATTATTTCTACACATCTGTTTAAGCATATATACATGATAAATATGTTATTTGTGTATGTTTTCATATGGATTTGATTTGTTTTAGTTTGTAAATTGATATTGTTAAATAAAAAAGGGAATAATAGGCTTACCATAGCAAATCTGGAAATTTGGAAGAAGGATTGATGAATGTTGTAAGAAGGATGTATTGACTTGTTAATTGTGAACAAAAGAAAGTCACATAGTTTGCCTTTATGCAGTGAAAATAGTTACATTATGTAATATACAATGCGAGTATAGCCTATATATAAATCTTGAACATACTTACACTGTGTTTGACTTTTATTTAACTACTTTTCTCCTTTTACATTTTAGATGACATGAGAAAAAACATAACAGGTAATTATGTGTTTAAAGTATTAAATCAAAACTCAAATATGGTGAATTATTTACAGTTCTTACTATTCCCTTCAGCACAACACTGTGGAGTTTCCTCACTGAACACTAGTATTGTGGGAGGTGAGGATGCACCTGCGGGGAACTGGCCTTGGCAGGTCCATCTACACATTTATGACTACTACATCTGTGGAGGGTCCCTCATCAGCCACGAATGGGTGCTCACTGCGGCTCACTGCGTTTACTTCTTGTAAGAACACAAAATAGATGTATAGATCAAATAATGTGTGAATGTGCAGTTGTTATTCTCAGAGCAAACACACTGAGAGTCGTCTCTTTCACATTCAGACCCCCAGCCAGTTACTGGACTGTTTATCTGGGCAGACAAAGCCAAAACACTTCAGTCTCTAACCCAAACGTGGTGAGTCGAGGAGTCCAATCCATCATTACACATCCAGACTATGACCCTTCACAGTTGACCAATGACATCGCCTTGCTGAGATTGAGTGAGCCAGTGAACTTTACCAGCTCCATCAGCCCAATCTGCCTGGCTGCTAATGACAGTGTCTTTCACAACGGCACCACCTGCTGGTCCACTGGATGGAGACAAACCAGCTCAGTAGGTAATGATCATTAGAGACTTTTGACAATTTATTTTCCTTATGCTTTTAATTAGGATCCAAATACTGTAATCTGACATATAATTTAATGGAAAGCTTAGGAAGCCTCTTACCTTATAGCAATAAAAAAAAATAAAAAAAATACTGTACTAAATACTGTGAAGAACAACAATGAACCTCTACTGACCAAACACCAGATTTGGCCAAGTAGGACACAACATAGGCTTACATAAAGATTACAGTATCCACTTGTTAAATCAATTAAATTCAATTAAAATATCTATAAAAAAATGTTGTTTTTTTTAATTACCATATTGCTCTCCCTCTTTTCTCTCCATTGATTTAAAAAAAGATCTTGTTCCTTTCCTTAATCATCTTAATGATTCTATAGAAAATACAGTATTAGCTGAAATTACTTTCTATATTTTCCGAGACTGATGCACCTCACATCGTCAAAAAAAAGTGTCACATTTACGAATATACAGTGAACATTTACTTTTTATTACTTTAAAGCTGCAGGTGGCAAGATTTTTTTGATCATATTCACTGAAACAGACACTATGCTCTGACAGAACAACATAAATCGGCTGGTTTTAGAAAAAAAACCCCTGCGCTTCTACCTCCACCTGCCTGTTATTAGTTTTGCAAGAATCCACCACTCCCGGTTCTTCTGGTCCAATCAGCGCAGGGCTGTGTGAGACCTGACTGTCAATCACAGTTTGTGCACGGCAAAGATCCCCCCTCCCCCCTCGCGCACATTACAATATCACATGCACACACCTGAAGTTCGCAGGTGTGTTGGATTGTACGAAGCGTGATGGCGGAGAGAAAATCTACTAACAAGCTTCCAATTCTAGGTAAGGAGGTCCAAAACAACCAAGGAAAAGTAAACATTGATCGATGCTGAAGAGAAGGCGCGCTCACAGAAAATCTGGTGCACACGCACTGACGAGCACAAACTTGATGGGAGGGTGCTCTGTGGTAGTGGGGGAGGGGCACGAGAGTTGTAAACATTCAACATTTTGGCTAAGTCCCCTCAATTTGCCAGACATGCCGACTGCAGCTTTAACCCTTAACATTTATTCATAATTTTCCTTAACATTGCTTTTCCCACTGTGGTTTGATTTGAGCTCTGACCTCAGTTCCTCGATGTGAACTCATCAGCTTAGAAACCCAAATGCTGTGAATTTTCAATCATATTCAACTTATTTTGACTAATTTCATAGAATGAATGAAATGCAGTTGACAAACTACAGTTAAACATTTAATACACAAAAGAAAAAAATATATATTTTGGGAACTAAATCCACTTAATAACATTTTGTGCATAATTGATATAACAAAAAACAGATTTTGTGCATGAAATGCATTATGTCCATCATATACATTTCTATAGCAACATTTATGTCTTTCAGGAAAGTAGCATTTTTACATTCTGAGTGCATTTTTCACAGAAGGTGTTTTCTGTTCCCTTTCAAAAGCTACACTCAATGATGCGCTTTGCGCTATGGGAAAAGCTTTGCGTTACCAGCTGTGAAGTATGTGTATAACACGTCAATAATTGTCAAAAACTAACTTTGAACTTGACAGCCTCAGACGGTGATGTCATTGGAATCGGTGCTAGGCGTAAGCTATAATTAGATGTGCCACAGGTGCATCCTCAGGTTTCTTTGTCTTTAGAGCCATACTGTGTGTGCGTGTTCGTGTGCGTGTGCGTGTGTGTGTGTGTGTGTGTGTGTGTGTGTGTGTGTGTGTGTGTGTGACAAGCTCTTTCTTTCTCCTCTAACTCTAATTTAAGGAAAGAGAATAAGAAGAATGAGTGACGAAGGTAAGAGGTGTGTGTCTCCGTGTTCAAGGCCCATGCCTGAATATGACACACAGACCCAGTTTTGCTTTGTGTGTTTGGGGGAAGAGCATTCTGCCCTTGCGTTTGAGCATGGTGAGTGCAAGCATTGTGAAACGTTCAGTTAAAGTGCTTCACGTTCACTTTGCTTATTTCAAAGTGGTAGCACCCACAATACGATTGTGCAGCAGGTGCGATCCGGCCGAGGGGCGAGAGACAGGTATTCAAATTTAAAATTGGTACCCCTTTAAAGAGACCATGGCAGCATGGAAGCTACTGTTGGGTTTCTCTCCTTGGGTCCTAAAAGCTGTAGAAAAAGGAATATACTGCCTTCCTTGTTTCAATGGTGTGGTCTCCACTACCGTGAAACCGGAGCGGGTGAATCTGCTGTCATAAGAAAATCTCTTCTGGGCAAAGGGGCCATAGAACATGTTCCCCTCCTGGAGAGAGAGTCAGGCTACTACAGTCGGTACTTTCTGGTTCCCAAAAAAGATGGTGGGGTTGCGTCTGATTTTAGATCTTCGAGTCCTGAATCGGTCCAATTCAACATCACGATTGGTTTGTCACAATTGGTCTCAAGGAGGCATGCTTTCACATCAAATTCTGCAACAACATGAGACCGCTTCAGTTGGCCAAGCCATCCCTGAAGGCAAATAAGGGCATGGGCATTTCTAAAAATCCATGTTTTTGGTAAGTCATGCAAAGTATGCTTTGTGCACTTTCTAAAATCCATGATTATGGTAAGGGTTATGCGCTGCGGCTCCGGTTCCTTACCTTGGGTTCTACTCTAGTTGCATTGACGTCGCAAGATTAAAACAACAGATGCTTCCCGTACGGGCTGGGGAGCGGTCTTAGGTGGCCATCCAGCCCAAGGGATGTGGTGAGGTCATCATCTCGATTGGCACATCAATTACTTTGAATTTATGGCTGTATTTCTGGCCCTAAAGTACCATGTCCATGCGAGTGAACAACACTGTGGTAGCTTCCAATACAAATCGCCAGGGCAGACTGCGTTTGCGCCATCTGAACAAGCTAGTGCAGTGCATTCTGCTTTGGGCTCAGGGCAAGTTCCTGTCCCTCAGGGCGATTTATATCCCCAGATATCTCAATGTGGGAGCAGATCTACTGTCCAGACAGATCATACCGACGGAGGAGTGGAAACTCCACCCCGAGGTAGTGAAGAAAATCTAGAAAAGATGTCACGAAGCAGAGGTGGATCTCTTCCCCTCCCAACAGACAGCGCAATGTCCCGTCTACTACTTTCTGAGTCACTGAGGAACCTTAACATTTGGCCCCTGAAGGGTACCAACTGAGGGCCACTGGACTTTGTGTATGAAATTATATAATAAAATGTATTTTATTATATTTTTTTCTTTAGTGTAAGTGTATCATACATTGATCCATATTTTCATCATAATGTCTCAAAAGCCTGTTTTCTTGATATGAAAATTAGACACTCTGCAGGAAGTGAAGATGAAAGTGGTGGGGAATAAGGAGTGTAGCTGCAGGTTTCAAGACTCCCCATATTTGGACATCACTCCAACAATGATCTGTGCTGAAGGGGAGACGGGAAACGGAGCATGTTTCGTAAGTTACAACAGGTTATGCCACAATATTGTTGAATTCTTGATTGTAATTTAAGGGTTTGGTTTAATTATAACTAACCCTGGTGCAACTGCTCTGTTAGTGCAGGTCATTTGAATAAAGTGCTTCTAAAAAGAAAGTAAAGCAACCCTGCGTTTTTGTTGTTGTTTTTTGGTGCTTTCACACTAGCACTTTTGAGCAATCGAACTCTGGTTCGGACCAAGCAAACAAACCATGTGTGAAAGCACCCTAAAATGCATAGTTGGTCAGGATGACCATATTGCACCTTAATATTACCTTGTTATATAAAACATGTATTATCATCATATATGTTAAAGCTTTCTTCAGACAACATACTGTATGTTCCATATAGCTCACGTGGAATCTTTTAAATAAATATTTAATGGTATGAATTCAAATTCCTCACTTTAATTTTTTTAGGGAGATTCTGGCGTTTCATTACAGTGTAAGCAGGATTCTGTATGGATCTTAACTGGTGTCTTACCTAGTTTTTATGGGACTTCTTGCTTCACTGGAATTACACCTGACAGTTATGCTAGAGTATCCGAATTCCAAAACTGGATCGTAAAGAATGTTAATGGATCAGACATTGGATTTGGGACTTTTAAGTCTGATGGTGAAGATAAGGACAGCAGCTTCCTGTGCTATAGAAAAGGTAAGAGTGAACAATTATTAGTAACCTGGGGCCGGTTGCACCAGCTGCGTGTAAGTTACAACTTAGCCATTTGACAAAAGTGGACACAAAGTTACAACTTACGTAGTACTAAATATTTGCTTTAGCACCATAGTTAAAATGTAACTCTAAATGTAAACTAAATATTAAAGTAAGCCTCCTACTAGGAGTAACACCTGGAATAAATTATATAAATTGCATCAATTAGCTCTTGTTTTACCCAACAGAATTGAATCCTTTAGACATATACAATAATAGTGACATTTACACTTACTCACTTACATTTTAGAGAGAGAACATTATTTGAATAAATTCCTTTGAAACCACTCTTCAACACAAACCCATCCTTAATAGTGTGCCTCTGTGTACATCGGTCCATGTTGTGCATGTCAAATAAATCAGCCTAATAATAAAAAAAAATTGTATCAGTATTTATTTATTGATCCTTATTAATTTCAAAAAGCCTACAATTTCATGTTATTTATATATAAAAATACCCTGAAAAAAAACAAACTATTGTTTTTCATGATTACCCTAGTGAAAAATAAATACACTAAAATGTATTTGAAATACATTTATTTTATACTAGGTATACTACAAATACATTTATATTTATGTACTTAATATAAATATTCTGCAATTGTACTTTTAGTATGCTAGATTGGTATAATTAAAGTCTGCTAAATTGGACCAACTAATTAATGCACTTTGAGGTTCAACTAAAGCTATACTTAAATATATTGGTAACAATTTACAATAAGGTTCATTAGTTAACATTAGTTAATGTATTAACTAAAATGAACTAACAATGAGCAATACATTTGTTACAGTATTTATTAATCTTTGTTAATGTTAGTTAATAAAAATCCAGCTGTTCATGTTAGTTATACAACCTTTAATTTTAAAAATGTATTAGTAAATGCTGAAATTAACATTAACTGAGATTAATAAATGCTGTAGAAGTATTGTTCATTCTTAGTTCATGTTAACTAAAGTAGTTAACCAATGTTAACTAATGAACCTTATTGTAAGTGTTACCAATAGCCTATATAAGTGGAACTATTGCAAATATACTTTAAATATCTTGCATTTAAAGAATGATATTATACAGAGATCATACTATCCTTACTAATAGTGATATTAAAACACATTTTAGGAGTGTGCATTGTGCAATAAAGAATTACTCCACATAAAGTTTAATTATAATAGTTGTATCAGTAAGTCTTGAGCAATCTGTCAGTAAATATGTTAATGGATTTGTAGTATACTTATGAAATAAATGTATTTTCAATACATTTTTGTATTATAGGTTTTTTTTCACAAGGGTATGTAGTTGGCTATTGTACCTTAATAGAAAATGGCATTTCAGCACAACTTCTGTTCACGTATTTGATAGCTGTTGGATTATTGAGGGTAAACGTTGTATTATGCAACTATGCATTACTTTACATATAGCTTTTGACCTAATAGCTGCATTTAAAACAAATGGTACAACCAAAACAGTACAGAGATAGTTATGAACAAGCTAGTTAGTAGATACTAAGCCTCTAGTGTGGACTTTATGTTCCAATTTAAGTAAGAACTTATGAATGGCTGGTGTAACCCTACCCTGGTTCTATAGTTAATTTAATTGCGAACATTAAATAAAAATAATTTTAAAGCTTTTATTAAGCTAGGGTAGTGTTTATTTATACATATACATTTGTAACATTAAAAGTTGTAGAAATTAAAGAGATAGTTTCTTTAAAAAAAAAAAAAAGAGTCATAATTTCATGTTTAATGCTTCATGTTTCAAAACCTTTTGTGAAACACAAAAGAAGATAGTATGTATGTATGTATGTATGTATGTATGTATGTATGTATGTATGTATGTATGTATGTATGTATGTATGTTTTGCCCAATCCAGTGTTTTTATGAACCCAATTTATTTCCTGGCAGACTGATTAAACCTGTGCACCCCAACCCCTGGAAACTGTAGTAGCCAGTTAACAAAAATGTCCAATTTCAGCCAGTTTATGCCAGTTTTGAGTGCAGTGCATTAGGTCCTTGGACATGCTGTCAGAGGCTGAGACAAAGTGACATGTAATAATATGTGACATTTCATTTGCTACATCGCTGAATTATGTTATAAATTACTGTTTTTCTGTTTTTGTCATATTTTATATATTACAGACCTTTTCTACCCATTTGGAAACAGAGACATAAAGAATCCCTCTGAAGATGATGGAAGCTCTCCAGTAGTATACTTGGAAAAACCCTTTGTATATTTTGGACGTGTTTATCGACAGACCTATGTAAGCACATTGTCTTCATAGATTATATGTATGTGTGTATGTACTGTGCATTCAGAAAGATTTCAAAATTCATTCCATACCCCACAATGACAAAGCAAAAAAACTGATTTGTGATCATTTATTTAAAGAACACACTGAAATATCACACTGACATAAGTATTCAGAGCCTTAACTCAGTTAAAGCACATTTGACAGCGACTAAATCCTCAAATCTTTCTTGGTGTGATGCAACAGCTTTACACACATGGATTTGGGGATGAATTTAGTAAAAGTTATTGTTCTCATTGTTTTGACCCGTATAACCTTGTATTTTAATAAATAAGGTTGTTATTACACCAACATTTTACATACCAGTGAAATTTCACAATTCTCAATTCTAATTTTTAAACCTTAACAAAATCTACTAGGTAATATAAAGTTACAACATTTTTAACATTCAATAAAAACATTCAGACAAGTAAACATTCAGTAATAAAATAAGAACGAAAGAACCAATTATAAGCGATAGCACAAATACAGTAAATATAATAGAACAATGATACAATGGAATAAACAGCGTTTTAAAGGGGACCTATTAAGCTCCTTTTTACAAGATGTAATACAAGTCTCAGGCGTCCCCAGAGTATGTCTTTGAAGTTTCAGCTCAAAATACCCCATTGATCATTTATGAGCCAAAAACTAAAACATCTTTTTGATTTTGATTATCATCTCTATCGCAGTCACGCTCACGTGACATTGCCGTTCTTCATCATCATGAAAGTGTATTATCTGCATGTATTTTAAAGCCATATAAGTCTAAACTTCTGATATATGGTTTTCTGAGCATACACACTCAAAGCACACGCACAGAAAGCTGGCTGTCAGATGTCGCGTCCCGTACGGGAAAAGTTCTCTTTCACGTCTTGTTGCTCTTAAACTGTCAAATACACACAAGGTTATGTCTAACAAAGTTCACATAAACACAGTCAGTTGTGTCGTAAACAGCAGGGAAAGAAATCGTATGTGTGTATTAGATTTATGTATTAAAGTGAAAGTAATGTAATATACCTACTGCTGTATATGCTGTTAATATGAATCAAACAACAAAAGAAAAACAGAAAAATCACTCACTGCTCTTGATTCGAATAACTTTATTAGCTTTAATAAGAATACATTTCTTACATGTGTAGCGACAATGACCTTCTTGTCACTTAGAGGTGTTGTAGGGTTATTTCTGACACGTGAGATCCAAACAAGACGCTTCCAGTCCAGTACTGCATTTATTGATAATGAAAGAAAACAAACTTGGCTTTTTAAGAGTTTTAGTCCCTGTTTTATACTGCCAAATCTCTTTATAACATGGTTTTATGTCTGCTTCAGGTTAATAACAACGGGCATTTGACTTTCGATGGGCCTCTTCGAGATTATTCACCTTCGCAAGTCAACAGAGACATCATTGCTCCACTGTGGACAGACATGGACAACTCTGTCACTGGAAGCATCTCCTATCGTCAGGTCACCAGAGGCGGACTCTTACTAGCAGCCTCAAACAGCATAAACCAGTATTTTCCCAATCTGAACTTCACTGCCTCATGGCTGCTCATTGCCACTTGGGATAAAGTACCATACTTTAACAACTCACGATCGGTAAGCCAGCCTATTTGTTAATGGAAAATTTATCTAAGACTGAACTGAACACACTTACAGACTGTTTCCAACGACTGCCACAGACTTTAACACCAAATGTGAACACCCATGTTAGGCCAAGTTTAAAATTGTTCCAAACAATGATAACTTTTAGCTATAGTTATAAAACTAACAGTAAAGGTGCGGTCACGTTTTTGTTTAACCTTATGTTTTGTTATGTGGTCCTTTAGGTTACTTTCTGCTCTGTTCTGTTCCTGTTTCCTGTGCCACATGTTGTAGTCCTGTCTAGTTTTTTATATTAATTAGTCTTTGATTGTTCCCCGGTGTGTCTTGTCAGCCCTGTTACCTCTCGTCTTTACCCCTGGTATTTAAACCCTTGTGTTTCCTGTCTTCTTTGTCAGGTCTTGTCCCTCAATGGATGTTATACGTCGAATGTCTTTGTTCTGTTACTTTGTTCATGGTTCCTTGAAGTGATGGGAAACCAAGGCTTTCTGAAGCGTTTGAGGCTTTCATCAAATTGTGCCGAAAAACGGTTCATAACTCGAAGCTTTTAACTCAATGCGCATTAGCGACATCTGGTGGTCAGACTTGTCTTCTCTACCATATCTAACAAATCATCTTGGAGTAGAGGATATACGGTTTGAAAAAGCATGTGACCAAATAAAGCTTCAGAAGTCTGTGACATGCAAGAGTCGAATCAATCTGGGATCAATACAGTTCTGTCTAATCTGATCTAATTTCTCAATATAAATTAATTTGTGTCACATATTGAACAATAATATATAATATAAAAGTATGTGATCATAATTAATAATTTATGTGAATAGTCGAAAAAATATTTTGGGTGAGCTGTTGGGTAACTGTAACTGTCTGTTCGGGTTGTGGTAGATTTTTTTCTTCTTTCAGGACGTGACTTAAATTTACCTGAGTATCGACTTAAATTTACCTCCAATCGACACCCAAGTGTCTACAGTCGACACTTAAAGGGTTACTTCAGGATTTAGCATTAAGCTTTGTATTAGTAGAAAACCTGTAGTATTTTCGAATTACCATGCTTTCCACCCTCATATGACCCTGAGACAAGAGATTTATGTATTTTTTGTCTGGAAAAAATCCTCCGATGACGCAAAAATCGTCATTTTGCGTCATCGGAGGATTTTCTGGACAGAGGCTAAAGACTACAGCCAGTAGATGGCGTTGTTCCGCATGTTTTCAGCCCGCCCATACAGGGTGGGATCTCACTCACAGAATGTACACACAGTCAGCCTTTCTTTGGAAGCTAAGCTAGCAAGCTCTTGTTCTGTGGAGAAAACTGAATAGTAGGAGAAAGCTGAGTAAGTAACCATCCTCCTTTTCCCGGACTTGTCCGGCGGGCGAGATCGTTCAAAATGTCCGGGATTCAGCTTTTGCTTTCTGCGGTCGCCATTCATTGTTTACATACATGCACACCTTTCAATCTAACTGAATTCATTCCGATTGGTGAATTTGAATGTAGTGTTTACATGAACGCTAAACAAGTGATCGTTTGATGTGCGTTTTACCATTGCTAAGAAAAATTCCCGCTCCTCCGTGAGAGATGCGAGACCCGGCGCGTCTCAGTAATCTCGCCACCGGCCTCGCGCTGTTCTCCCGCGGCCGTCAGCCTCGTCCTGCTCGCCACAGTAAACATGATGAATGGCGACTGTAGAACGCAAAAGCCGAATCCCGGACATTTTGGACGATCTCTAAATCCCTCGCAAACTCATCACGTAGGCTATCTTTGTTGTTTTCAACAACTGCGCACTCTTACCGATAGGCGTGGCCTCCTAAGGCAGCGAAGCAAGTGCATTCTGGGAGTTGTTGTCTTTCATTCACATAAGCCAAAAATAAATTTTCTGGCTTTTCTCAGTCTAGAAAGCTCCAAATTCAAAAATTTCTTCACATTTCTTCTACTTAAATGACCTATTTTAAATACACATTCATCTTGCCAGAGGTGAAGTATCCCTTTAATAATCTTTATACTCTAGCACTGCGTCTACAGTCGACAACTGGCTTCGTCTCGTCCCTTTTCCTATAACCCTATCAAAGTCTAGTAAGCCTTTTTGCATAGCATAACTCCGCCCCACCTTGTGGGTATATAAGGAAGTACACTGGCAACATGCAGATATGTTTTCGCTTTGGAGCCAAGTTTACCACTTCACTCCATAAGCCATCCTGAGATCTTCTTCATCTCTACACTTTTCGAGACGAGATTCTCTCCAGGTGTTGGTGTGACGGCGAGTTACAGTGAGTGCACATTCCCTGGTGATCTGTGCAGTGATCTGCCAGTGTTTGTGTGTTCTCTCCCTGGTCGCTTCAACACTCTGCAGAGTCTTTTTCCTCTCACAAAAGAGCTTGCGCGTGGCACGTCTTTTTAAAGATGTTTCCGAGTTTGATGGGCACAATCGCTGCCTTGCATGTTTGGGCGTAGATCACGCTAAGGCAGCTTTTGTGGATGAATCATGTTCTCATTGTGGGAACATGACCATTGCGACACTGCGGTTGAGACTCAATGACCTCAAGTCCCCTCATCCACACCCTGATCTACCCCTTTCCTCGAGAGGTGGTACTGTGGTGGTGCCAGCATTATCCGAGTCAGATCCTGAGCTGACGGCCATGCTTTCCCGGGCAGCCACGAGTGTCGGACTAGAGTGGAACCCTCCGCCCTGTCCTGAGCGCACGCAGCTGGACGATTGTTTTTTGGGCGCGGCCACTGATCCCCGTCGGCGTCCGCTCCCCAATACCATTCTTCCCGGAGGTGCATGAGGAGCTCCCGAGGTCCTGGAAGGCACCCCCTGTCTTCCTGTGATCGTTCGGCGACCTTCTCCGCCTTTCCTCCCCTCGACGAGGCTACTGCCAAAGGGTAAACCGGGGTTCCCCTGGTGGAACGCTCTGTTGCGATGCAGCTGTGTCCGCAGAGCGCTTTCTCCCGTGGCGACCCTAAGCACCCCTCCAAAGCCTGTAGGTTTTCGTCAACAATCGTTGCGAAATCCTATAGAGCCGCCGGGCAGGCAGCCGCCTCTTTGCATGCCATGGCCATCTTGCAGGTCTACCAGGCCCAGATGCTCAGGGACATGCACGAGGGCAGGACTGACCCAGGGCTCTTTGATGAGCTGCGTGCCGCCACTGACCTCGCTCACCGGGCAACGAAAGTGACCGCACGCTCCCTGGGCCAGGTGATGTCCACAAACGTGGTCCAGGAGAGACACCTCTGGCTAAACCTGGCCGATATGAGAGATGGCGAGCGAACCCGTTTCCTCAACACTCCCATATCCCAGGCTGGCCTTTTCGGCGGCGCGGTCGAGACAGAACCAAAAACCTCAAGAACCAACACGCCCTAGTCCGATCAGACAATACCACGACAGTCGCGTACATCAACCGACAAGGTGGTCTACGCTCCCGCCGTATGTCTCAACTCGCCCGCCACCTCCTCCTATGGAGTCAGAAGCATCTGAGGTCGCTTTGAGCCATTTATATGCCGGGAGACCCGAACTGTGCAGCCGACGAGCTCTCACGGCTTCAGCCTCTTCCTGGAGAATGGAGACTCCATCCCCAGTCGGTTCAGCTGATTTGGGAACAGTTTGGGGACAAGAATGCGTTTCCGCCAGTGAGCCTTCTGTGCAAGATCAGGGAGGACGAGGAGCAGGTCATTTTGGTTACGCCTCATTGGCCCACCTGGACCTGGTTCTCCGAACTAGTACTCCTCACAAAAGCACCTCCCTGGCCAATTCCTCTGAGGGCACCCTATGGCACCCTCGTTCCGATCTTTGGAAGCCTCCATATGTGGCTCCTGGATGGGACGAGGCAGGTTTGAGTACCCTACCACCAGTGGTGGTGGCTACCATCACTTCCACTAGAACATCGTCCACGAGACATGCCTACGCATTGAAGTGGAACTTCTTCGTCACCTGGTGCTCTTCTCGCCGAGAAGCCCCAGAAAATGCCTGATCAGTGTCATGCTTTCCTTCCTGCAAGAAGGGTTGGAGCGAAGGCTGTCTGTCTCCCGTCCTGAAAGTGTATGTTCCCGCTATCGCCGCACATCACGACGCAGTTGATTGTCAGTAGGAAAGCATGACCTGGTCATCAGGTTCCTGAGAGGAGCGAGGAGACTGAATCCTCCTCGCCCTCCTTTCGTACCCTCTTGGGACCTCTCAGTGGTTTTAACTGCCCTGCAGAGTGCTCCCTTTGAGCCTCTGCAATCAGTGGAGCTTAAGTTCCTGTCAATGAAGACAGCACTCCTGGTTGCATTGGCCTCCATCAAGAGGGTAGGGGACCTTCAGGCATTTTCGGTTGACGTAGCGTGCTTGGAATTCAGGCCGGCCTATTCTCAAGTGATCCTGAGACCCCTGCCTGGTTATGTGCCCAAGGTTCCCACCACTACCTTTCGAGATCAAGTGGTGAACCTGCAAGCACTGCCCTTGGAGGAGGCAGACCCAACCTTGGCACTGCTCTGTCAGTACGCGCCCTACAAGCTTACGTAGACAGAACGCAGTGTTTCAGGACCTCAGACCAGCTCTTTGTCTGTTATGGTGAGAAGCTGAAGGGAAAGGCTCTCTCCAAGCAAAAGTTGTCTCACTAGATAGAAGACGCCATTGCTTTGGTATACCGGCAGTAAGGTCGACCGTGCCCCCTTGGTATGAAGGCTCACTCCACCCGGAGTGTGGCTTCCTCTTGGGCTCTAGCGCATGGCGCCTCGCTAACAGACATCTGCAGAGCTGCAGGCTGGGCAACACCCAACAAGTTCGCGAGATTTTACAATCTCCGAATATGTGTTTTCTGTAAGTCCTCCTCCCTTCGGGCAGGCACTGATTGCATATTTCCACTGAGATATGCTTCCCAGTGTACCTTGGTATTCCTGTTTTTAAGTAGGAGTCCTTTGTCTGTGCTAGTCTTACGACAGGGATCTCAGACTTACGCAGGGCACTGGAAGACAGCTGAGGTGGCGTGATTAGACTGGGAACCCCATTCTTCGTCACAACGTAACTTGTAGTGACCACGAAAGGGAACATCTCGGTTACGTATGTAACCCTCGTTCCCTGAGTAGGGAACGGAGACGTTACGTCTCCCTGCCACTTCCGCTGTACCACTGGAACGCCTGAGTTCAGTCTCGGCTCCTCAGTGAAGAAACATATCTGCATGCTGCCAGCGTACTTCCTTATATACCCACGAGGTGGGGTGGAGTTACGCTATGCAAATTCCACAGACCCATGGCATTTCTTTGCCATTGGCTCGTTTTATTTCTCGAAGGTGAGAGGCTTTCTAAGCGAAACCTACTTAGGGAACGAGGGTTACATACGCAATCAAGACGTTTCTTGATTTACTTCACTTTGGTACTCAAAGTTAGCCTGGTAATACCAAACTCTGCTACTTCGCTTTGCTTCGTAGACAGAGTCTGGCATGGCATAATTGAAAAGCGTTTTCTTTCTCGCGGGGAGGCGCTTGTCTTAAGTTTAAAATCATTGGTTCCCGTAAGCCAATCACATAACGTTTGGTTATGGCGTGTGTTATGCGCATGCTCAGCCGCATCTAACTTCCACTGTAAACACATGTAGTATGATGCGAAAACAAAACCATCGAGCGAAATACCGGAGTGAACATGGCTGTGAACGACTTTTGCAGATTATGTGAAGTAAATCTACGCATCCACGGTACAATCAGTGTCTACGTCACGTCTCTCAGCCCGCCCTCTGTTTGTTGATTGGCCGGCTGTTTTCAGGCCGGAGGAAAACGGAAAGCTATTACGCTGTCTCAGACTGAGTACAGAAGCGAAATGAAATTGAGCGGAAGAAGTCTGACGTAGTCAGGCTAACTCAAAGTCATGAGTTTATAAATTTATATATCTGTCTAGTTTAATTTCCCCTTTTGTTATATTCTGACATGATTCACTAACACGCACACACACACACACACACACACACACACACACACACACACACACACACACTGACTGAGTGTTTTTGACCAAAGGGTTTGGAAACATTTAAGATTCAAAAGCATATGAATGTTATTCCTGCAAGAAAAAGAAATGTTAGTTATGATTCATTTAAAAAATCCAACACAGGGGTCTCTGAGACCCCAGCTATAAAACATGATTAAATGCAATAGAGGTGTGCCGTGCATTCAGTTTCTGTCTGGTGTTGAGGTTACAGTTGACTCAACTTGATCTCCTACTGACAGCCCTCGAAGTGACGGGATAATCATTCCCCTATCCCCTTTTATGCATCAGGTGGGTTTTTTAAAAATCCAGCTGTCCCGACCTTCCGATACTGCATGATGTTCAAAGCTTCAAATGTCAAAAATCACGTGGTATTGTCATTTCGATACAAGCATCGATCCAGTGTGTGAATTGTGTACAATAGTTCTTTTATAAACTGCGTCGGAGCATTGGAGCCCCGGTATCAATCAACCTTCCCATCACTAGTTCCTTGTGCTTTGTTTCATGATTCCTGCTTCTTTGTGTTTTGTTTATTTGTTTATTAAACTCAAAAAGATTAAAGCACAAAATAGGAAGATAAATATCTTTCTGATAAGGCACTGCAGAATTAATCAAACATAAAAACACAATTACTCTGTATGAGCTATTAGAATCATTTTCTGTTTCTGTTACAGAGTTCATCTTTTCAAGTTGTTTTGGTCTCTGGTGGCTATCTGTCTTTTGTCATGATGAACTACGGAAATATCTCCTCTACGGATCAACAGTTTCAGGTTAGATAGAATTAGATCTCTAAACTCTGGCACTAATATAGTACTAGAGTACTTGTAAAGATATTGATGATGATTGATTTTTGTTTACTCAGGCTGGCTATGACACAATAGACTCAACAAATTATTTTTCAATCCCTGTGGCTGATGCAAATAAGCTGTCCAACTCCAGCAATGTCAATGTGACGGGACGATGGGTATTCCGTGTTGATAGCGGGCCTAAGCCGGGTAACGTCATTGTTTAATATAACTGTCTCACACAAAAAAAACTGTTGGAATACCATGTATAAAATGTCCTGATACATTTTGTACAATTCAATTTAGGGATTTTTTGCATTAAGAATGTTCTAAAACACTCCACCATTATAAACACTAATAATTTGAAAATTTAATATTAGGATATTCCTTTTTCAATTGCAGGAATATTCTACCCATATGACGATGAGGATACAAAGAACCCTGCGGAGGATTTTGGAAGTTCTCCACTGATCACTCTGGAGCAGCCATTTGTCTACTTTGGGCTTGTTTATAATCAACTATACGTAAGCAGCATTGTCACATTTATGACATTGTACACTCTTATTTTATTGAAACAACATGAGTAGCTTTATATTCCACATTAAGAATGTTACTTGAAAGTCCAGATGACTGAGCTTTCACTGTTTTGGTCTCATAACAGGTGAATAACAAGGGGTACTTGACTTTTGGAGAACTGTTTTACCAGTGGTATCCCTATTATTTTCCTCCATACTCGACTAGAGACATCATCGCTCCGCTGTGGACAGACATTGACATTACAGATAAAGGAAACATCTCTTACCGACAAGTAACAGATGTTCATCTCTTGAATCGGGCCTCTAGAGACATAAACCAATATTACCCCAACTTGAACTTCTCTGCCTCATGGATTTTCATTGCAACTTGGGATAAAGTACCATACTATGGATACAGGCGGACAGTAAGTCTCTCTTTTTTTTTTTAGATTGAACTAATATGACAGCAGTTTCTTGCACATAAATGTGTAATAAGGAAACAGAATCCCATGTTTTATATAGTAATTCCCTTCATCTTCCAGGAGTCGACCTTTCAAGTGGTTTTGGTGTCTGGAAAAAACATGTCATTCACACTCATGCATTATGGTCATATTTCCCCGGCCATATACCCTGTTAAGGTAAAGTAGTTTGAAAAAGACACTGAATCAAAATATGTTATTTTTATCACTATATGATAAGTGTAACTGAACCTTTCATCTTGTTATTTGATTGACAGTCTGGATATGACACAAGTGATTCAACTGATTTCTTTTCAATTCCTGTTTCTGACACCACAAACCTGCCATACACAAGCAATGTCAATGTCACGGGTCGATGGGTATTTCGAACTGACACTATATCAGAAAACAATGGTACAGTAATCTAATCATTAAAATTCATGCCATTTATTGCATATTATCTTTAAAAACATGATATGTTTTATACTCCTCGTCTGTTTAACAGTTGTAAGAAAAATTTATCCACTATAAAATTTCTTCCTTCAAATCTTTAAACATTAATAATAATATTGGGAATATTAGAAATATTCTACCCATATGGAGATGTAGAGGATGAGAAAAACCCACAGTCGGATGATGGAAGTTCTCCACCGATCCCCTTGAGGCGGCAATTTGTGTACTTTGGCCATGTATATGACAAGATATTTGTAAGAAGCATTCATTAATGACATTCATTAATATTTATTCCATATAGAGGATGTTAATTGAAAATCCAGATAAAATATTTTGATCCTACAGGTGAATAATAATGGAGACCTGACCTTTGATAAGCCACTTTCCCAGTGGGTTCCCGATTATTTTCCTGCATACTCGACTAGAGACATCATCGCTCCACTGTGGACAGACATTGATAATAGTGGGAAAGGAAACATCTCTTACCGACAAGTAACAGATGGTCGTCTCTTGAATCGGGCTTCAAGAGACATAAACAAATGTTTTCCCAACTTGAACTTCTCTGCCTCATGGGTTTTTATCACTACATGGGATAAAGTACCGTACTATGGAAACAGAGAGACAGTACGTTTTTCGGTCACACTTTAGATTAGGGTCCAATTCTTGCTATTAATTAACCATTAACTATGACTTTTCCCTCATTAAACTCCTCATTACTGCTTATTAATAGTTAGTAAGGTAGTTAAGTTTACGTATTGGATGATAAAGGGATGTAGAATATGGTCATGTATAATAAGGCATTAATATGTGCTCTATAAGTACTAATAAACAGCCAATATCCTAGTAATATGCATGCTAATAAGAAACTAGTTAATAGTGTGAAACTTAAACTTAAGTGTTACCACTTTTTCTTTCAATTAGCATTCACTTTTTAAACTTGGATGTTTATTCATCTCTCAATCATCATTGTTTTGTATTTCATGTTTTGCCCCCATAAAAACTACATAGATTTGATCATAAAATGAAGCATTTAAAATATCATCTTAATAAGACATAATTGGCAGATATAGAGTGACAACTGATATTTGTATGCATTTTATGTAAGTTGTCTGTTATACTGTTATGAATATCTCATTGATTTACATTACAAGCTATTAGAATTTCATCATACTTTTTTGGCCATATAATATAAAATCAGCAACTGCTCCAAACTGCATATTTTTTGCTCAGTTTTTTTCCCTCCTCCAATGTGGGCTTCATATTCTCACTAAATCATTCTGCTGTTTATAAGCCATAAAAGCCATCCATCCATCTTCTACCGCTTATCCGGGGCCGGGTCGCGGGGGCAGCAGTCTAAGCAGGGATGCCCAGACTTCCCTCTCCCTAGACACTTCCTCCAGCTCTTCCGGGGGGACACCGAGGCGTTCCCAGGCCAGCCGGGAGACATAGTCTCTCCAGCATGTCCTAGGTCTTCCCCGGGGTCTCCTCCCGGTGGGACATGCCCGGAACACCTTCCCGGGAAGGCGTCCAGGAGGCATCCGGAAAAGATGCCCGAGCCACCTCAACTGACCCCTCTCGATGTGGAGGAGCAGCGGCTCTACTCTGAGCTCCTCCCGAGTGACCGAGCTTCTCACCCTATCTCTAAGGGATCGCCCAGCCACCCTGCGGAGAAAGCTCATTTCGGCCGCTTGTATCCGGGATCTTGTCCTTTCGGTCATGACCCACAGCTCATGACCATAGGTGAGAGTAGGAACGTAGATTGACTGGTAAATCGAGAGCTTCGCCTTGCTGCTCAGCTCTTCCTTCACCACGACAGACCGGTACAGGGACCGCATTACTGCAGAAGCTGCACCGATCCGCCTGTCAATCTCCCGTTCCATCCTTCCCTCACTCGTGAACAAGACCCCAAGATACTTGAACTCCTCCACTTGAGGCAGGAGCTCTCCACCAACCTGAAGCGGGCAAACCACCCTTTTCCGACTGAGAACCATGGCCTCGGACTTGGAGGTGCTGATTTTCATCCCAGCCGCTTCACACTCGGCTGCAAACCGTCCCAGTGCATACTGGAGGTCCTGGTCTGATGAGGCCAACACGACAACATCATCCGCAAAGAGCAGAGATGAAATCGTGTGGTCCCCAAACCCGACCCCCTCCGGCCCCTGGCTGCGCCTAGAAATTCTGTCCATAAAAATTATGAACAGAACCGGCGACAAAGGGCAGCCCTGCCGGAGTCCAACACGCACCGGGAACAAGTCTGACTTACTGCTGGCAATACGAACCAAGCTCCTGCTCCGGTCGTACAGGGACCGGATAGCCCTTAGCAAAAGGCCCCGGACCCCATACTCCCGGAGCACCCTCCACAGGCCGCCGCGAGGGACACAGTCGAATGCCTTCTCCAGATCCACAAAGCACATGTAGATTGGTTGGGCAAACTCCCATGAGCCCTCCAGCACCCTGTAGAGGGTATAGAGCTGGTCCAGTGTTCCACGACCGGGATGAAAACCACACTGTTCCTCCTGAATCCGAGGTTCTACTATCGGCCGGATTCTCCTCTCCAGTACCCTGGCATAGACTTTCCCAGGGAGGCTGAGAAGTGTGATCCCCCTATAGTTGGAGCACACCCTCCGATCCCCCTTCTTGAAAAGAGGGACCACCACCCCGGTCTGCCAGTCCAAAGGTACTGTCCCCAACCGCCACGCGATGTTGCAGAGGCGTGTCAGCCAAGACAGCCCCACAACATCCAGAGACTTGAGGTACTCAGGGCGGATCTCATCCACCCCCGGTGCCTTGCCACCGAGGAGTTTCTTGACTACCTCGGTGACTTCAGCTTGGGTGATGGACGAGTCCGCCTCCGAGCCCTCAGCCTCTGCTTCCTCAATGGAAGACGTGACGGCGGGATTGAGGAGATCCTCGAAGTATTCCTTCCACCGTCCGGTGATATCCCCAGTCGAGGTCAACAGCTGCCCCCCTCCACTGTAAACAGCGTTGGTAGGACACTGCTTCCCCCTCCTGAGGCGCCGGACGGTTTGCCAGAATCTCTTCGAGGCCGACCGATAGTCCTTCTCCATGGCCTCACCGAACTCCTCCCAGGCCCGAGTTTTTGCCTCCACAACCACCCAGGCTGCAGTCCGCTTGGCCCGTCGGTACCCATCAGCTGCCTCAGGAGTCCCACAAGCCAGCCAGGCCCGATAGGACACCTTCTTCAGCTTGACGGCATCCCTTACTTCCGGTGTCCACCACCGGGTTCGGGGATTGCCGCCTCGACAGGCACCGGAGACCTTACGGCCACAGCTCCGAGTGGCCGCGTTGACAATGGAGGTGGAGAACATGGTCCACTCGGACTCAATATCTCCAGACTCCCTCGGGATCTGGTCGAAGCTCTGCCGGAGGTGGGAGTTGAAGATCTCTCTGACAGGAGATTCGGCCAAACGTTCCCAACAGACCCTCACAGTACGTTTGGGTCTGCCGAGTCTGTCCAGCTTCCTCCCCCGCCATCAGATCCAACTCACCACCAGGTGGTGATCAGTTGACAGCTCCGCCCCTCTCTTCGCCCGAGTGTCCAAGACATACGGCCGGAGGTCGGATGAAACGACCACAAAGTCGATCATCGACCTCCGGCCTAGGGTGTCCTGGTGCCATGTGCACTGATGGACACCCTTATGCTTGAACATGGTGTTCGTTATGGACAAGCTGTAACTAGCACAGAAGTCCAATAACAGAACACCACTCGGGTTCAGATCAGGGGGGCCATTCCTCCCAATCACGCCCCTCCAGGTGTCACTGTCGCTGCCCACGTGGGCGTTGAAGTCCCCCAGTAAAACGATGGAGTCCCCAGTCGGAGCACTCTCCAGCACCCCTCCCAGAGACTCCAAGAAGGCCGGGTACTCTGCACTGCCGTTCGGCCCGTAAGCACAAACGACAGTGAGAGACCTATCCCCAACCCGAAGGCGTAGGGAAGCGACCCTCTCGTTCACCGGGGTGAACTCCAACACATGGCGGCTGAGCTGGGGGGCTATAAGCAAACCCACACCAGCCCGCCGCCTCTCACCATGGGCAACTCCAGAGTGGTGAAGAGTCCATCCTCTCTCGAGGAGTGTGGTTCCAGAGCCCAAGCCGTGCGTAGAGGTGATCCCAACTATCTCTAGTCGGAATCTCTGAACCTCACGCACAACCTCAGGCTCCTTCCCCGCCAGAGAGGTGACATTCCATGTCCCTAGAGCTAGATTCCGCGTCCAGGGATCGGGTTGTCTAGGCCCCCGCCTTCGACTGCCGCCCGATCCACTTAGCACCGGCCCCTTACGGTCCCTCCTGCAGGTGGTGGGTCCACGGGAGGGTGGCCCCACGTCACTCCTTCGGGCTGAGCCCGGCCGGACCCCATGGGGGGAGGCCCGACCACCAGGCGCTCGCATACGAGCCCCAACCCCGGGCCTGGCTCCAGGGTGGGGCCCCGGCTGCGCCATACCGGGCGACGTCACGGTCCTCCTTTTTTTGGGCATCATAAGGGGTTTTGAACCGCTCTTAGTCTGACCCGTCGCCTAGGACCTGTTTGCCTTGGGAGACCCTACCAGGGGCATATAGCCCCAGACAACATAGCTCCTAGGTTCATTCGGATACTCAAAATCCATAAAAGACTGATGTATCAAATCTGACGCTGAACAAAAAACATGCAATTTTTATTTTATTTTTTCTAAAAGCTCTGTTTATGATAATTAAAGCACATAAATGGGAAGATGAATTTCTTTTAGTAAAGGCACTGCAGAATAAATCAAGCATAAAGAATTGCTCAATGTCTATGAGATTTTAGGATAATTTTCTGTTTCTGTTACAGAGTTCATCTTTTCAAGTTGTTTTGGTCTCTGGTGGCTCTCTGTCTTTTGTCATGATGAACTACGGAAATATCTCCTCTACAAATCGATCGTTTCAGGTTAGAAAGAATTAGATCTCTAAACTCTGGCACTAAGATAGTACTAGAGTACTTGTAAAGATCTTGATGATGACTGATTTTTGTTTACTCAGGCTGGCTATGACACAATAGACTCAACAAATTATTTTTCAATCCCTGTGGCTGATGCAAATAAGCTGTCCAACTCCAGCAATGTCAAAGTGACGGGACGATGGGTATTCCGTGTTGATAGCGGGCCTAAGCCGGGTAACGTCACTGTTTAATATAAAGAATTTGATAAATAGCCATGAAATATAAAATGCAAGAAAAATGTATGCATTATAAATCTTTAAACATTAATAATACTATTGGGAATATTAGGAATATTCTACCCATATGGAGATGTAGAGGATGAGAAAAACCCACAGACGGATGATGGAAGTTCTCCACCGGTCCCCTTGCTGCAGCCATTTGTGTACTTTGGCCATGTATATGACAAGACATTTGTAAGAACAATTCATTAATAACATTAATTAATATTTATTCCGTATAGAGGATGTTACTTGAAAATCCAGATAAAATATTTTGATCCTACAGGTGAATAATAATGGAGACCTGACCTTTGATAAGCCACTTTCCCAGTGGGTTTCCGATTATTTTCCTGCATACTCGACTAGAGACATCATCGCTCCACTGTGGACAGACATTGATAATAGTGGGAAAGGAAACATCTCTTACCGACAAGTAACAGATGGTCGTCTCTTGAATCGGGCTTCAAGAGACATAAACAAATGTTTTCCCAACTTGAACTTCTCTGCCTCATGGGTTTTTATCACTACATGGGATAAAGTACCGTACTTTGGAAACAGAGAGACAGTACGTTTTTCGGTCACACTTTAGATTAGGGTCCAATTCTCACAATTAATTAACAATTACCTCTATGACTTTTCCCTCATTAAACTCCTCATTACTGCTTATTAATAGTTAGTAAGGTAGTTAGGTTTAGGTTTTGGTTGATAAAGGGATGTAGAATATGGTCATGTAGAATAAGGCATTAATATGTGCTCTATAAGTACTAATAAACAGCCAGTATCCTAGTAATATGCATGCTAATAAGAAACTAGTTAATAGTGTGAAACTTAAACTTAAGTGTTACCAGTTTTTCTTTCAATTAGCATTCACTTTTTAAACTTGAATGTTTATTCATCTCTCAATCATCATTGTTTTGTATTTCATGTTTTGCCCCCATAAAAACTACATAGATTTGATCATAAAATTAAGCATTTAAAATATCATCTTATTAAGACATAATTGGCAGATATAGAGTGACAACTGATATTTGTATGCATTTTATGTAAGTAGTCTGTTATACTGTTATGAATATCTCATTGATTTACATTACAAGCTATCAGAATTTCATCATACTTTTTTGGCCATATAATATAAAATCAGCAACTGCTCCAAACTGCATATTTTTTGCTCAGTTTTTTTCCCTCCTCCAATGTGAGCTTCATATTCTCACTAAATCATTCTGCTGTTTATAAGCCATAAAAGCCTGATGTATCAAATCTGACGCTGAACAAAAAACATGCCATTTTCTTTTCTTTTTTTTAAAAAAATAATTTGTCTAAAAGCTCTGTTTATGATAATTAAAGCACATAAATGGGAAGATGAATTTCTTTTAGTAAAGGCACTGCAGAATAAATCAAGCATAAAGAATTGCTCAATGTTTATGAGATTTTAGGATAATTTTCTGTTTCTGTTACAGAGTTCATCTTTTCAAGTTGTTTTGGTCTCTGGTGGCTCTCTGTCTTTTGTCATGATGAACTACGGAAATATCTCCTCTACAAATCGATCGTTTCAGGTTAGAAAGAATTAGATCTCTAAACTCTGGCACTAAGATAGTCCTAGAGTACTTGTCTTGTAAAGATCTTGATGATGACTGATTTTTGTTTACTCAGGCTGGCTATGACACAATAGACTCAACAAATTATTTTTCAATCCCTGTGGCTGATGCAAATAAGCTGTCCAACTCCAGCAATGTCAAAGTGACGGGACGATGGGCATTCCGTGTTGATAGCGGGCCTAAGCCGGGTAACGTCACTGTTTAATATAAAGAATTTGATAAATAGCCATAAAATATAGCATGCAAGAAAAATGTATGCATTATAAATCTTAAAACAGTCATAATAATAATATTGGGAATATTAGGAATATTCTACCCATATGGAGATGTAGAGGATAAGAAAAACCCACAGTCGGATGATGGAAGTTCTCCACCGATCCCCTTGCGTCGGCAATTTGTGTACTTTGGCCATGTATATGACAAGATATTTGTAAGAACAATTCATTAATAACATTCATTAATATATATTCCATATAGATGATCTTACTTGAAAATCCAGATAAAATATTTTGATCCTGCAGGTGAATAATAATGGAGACCTCACCTTCGATGAGCCACTTTACCAGTCTTATCCCTATGATTTTCCTGCATACTCGACTAGAGACATCATCGCTCCACTGTGGACAGACATTGACATTACAGATAAAGGAACCATCTCTTATCGACAAGTAACAGATGGTCGTCTCTTGAATCGGGCTTCAAGAGACATAAACAAAAATTTTCCTAACTTGAACTTCTCTGCCTCATGGGTTTTTATTGCTACGTGGGATAAAGTACCATACTATAGAATGATAGAGGCCGTAAGTTTTTCTCTCAATTATCATGCACATTTATTGCATAATATTTATATTAAACTGAAATTTATGGCATATCCAGAAAGATTCTTGTATAAATGAGGAACTTGTGGTTTCTTCCAGGAGTCGACCTTCCAGGTGGTTTTAGTGTCTGGAAAAAACCTGTCGTTTACACTCATGCATTATGGTCATATCTCCTCCACCTCAGCTGTAGTGGTAAAGCAGTGTGGAAAATGTGCTAATAGTTGATCTTTTGTAATGTGGAATGTTTTTGAATGTGAATTTTGAGTTTTTTTCTTTGTGTTTTCTTCATTAACAGTCTGGATATGACACAAATTACTCAACTAATTTCTTTTCAATTCCTGTTTCTGACATTGCAAACCTGCCATACACAAGCAATGTCAACGTCACGGGTAGATGGGTATTTCGTGTCGACAATTCATCAGAAAGAAATGGTAAATATTTACCATTTTCCCTCAATTTCAGATGTCTAATTATATCATTTTTGATTCAAAACATATGCATTTGTTTGTTTCTTTAAATAGTGCGTGTAACAGAGTTGCTATATAATAATCTTATATATGCCTATATAAGTCGTATAGGTATGTAACATCTGCATCTGTTCTGCTTTGCAGGATTTTGTTACAGAACTAACCCTCAAGGTAAATTAATTTCACATCAACAATTTGGCTTCTAGATAAATATAGTCAAATAACTCTGTCTTTGGTGAAATTATTGTGCAAATGACATATCTATAGCAGAATGTACATTCAATCTGGCTTGTGCCCCCTCGGATTTCTGAGGCAGCTGGATTTTGAATGCAACTTCCAAAACAATCAAAACATATATATATTTTTTTACCTTTAATCAATGAAATAAATATTGTAGGTGAAATATTTCAATGCTGAAAATTAATCACCTTTTTGTGAGATTCGCTGTTTTTTTACAGATATTTTCAGATATTTAGTATATATACATTTAAAGTCATCTAATGTGAAGGTGCCTTTTGCTTGGCTTCTTGAATATGGCAGCATAGTCTCGGGAATTCAAAATATTGATCAATATTTTAAAGATAACTTTAATCATGCTTTTTTTCTTTTTCTTTTTTTTTTGAGAATTTTGCTTGAGTAATAACATAAAATGTAGAAATTGAATTAAGATTTAAATGTGGGTCCCCTTCAACAAATGAGGTGCATGACGCCGTATGCAGCTGTACTGCTGGAGAAGTTCTTGAGTTATACAACATTGTGTTTTGTTTGCAGCCTCAGATGATCCTCCCAGTGCTCAGGTGTGTGGAAGAACCACGTTTAGCAGTAGCAGGATAGTAGGAGGTCAGAACGCTTCAGCTGGACGCTGGCCATGGCAGGCTAGCCTTCTTCTGAACGGCAGACACTTCTGTGGAGGTTCTCTCATCAACAGAGAGTGGGTGCTGACCGCTGCCCACTGTGTTGATAGGTAAACTCATTCAACTAAATACTTCAGCTTTCATAGATGCTTTGAGTAGATTATAGGGGTGAAACGGTACACAGAAGTCACGGTTCAGTCTGAACCTCGGCTTTGGGGTCCATACAAGTTTGGTACAACAACAAAAAAGCAACAAACCCCCCACATTTTTTTACATTTATTTTGAACAGACAGTAGTGCAAATTACAGTTTGTTCCAAATAGCGGCATTTAATCCCCCCTGAGATATTTGCTACAGTAACTGTATACTTTTTTAGTATATTAAAGGGATAGTTCACCCAAAAATGAAAATTAGCCCATGATTTACTTGGTGAACTTTCTGAGTACCTTCAGAGCATGGTGCCGAAGAAACATACTGGGTTTTTTGTAACGATATGCCAATGCGTTCGTTGGCTCAGACACTTAAAGCTCAGACACTTTGTCACAGCCATTTCTTGGCAGGCACTCCCCTCAGCATGGCAGCGTGGGTATCTCATTCCCCAATAGTGTCTCAGGACGCAGTGTGAGTTCCCTTTCGAAAGGTAACGTCTCGGGTTACAACTGTAACCCTGGTTCCCTGAGAACAGGGAACGAGACAGAGCGTCTCTTTGCCATGCTTCTGGGCTGCCTGCACAGTCCCTTCAGACGAAGAAGTGGATGACATGTTCTCTAGGCGCCCTCTTATACTTCCTGGTCGCACTAGTAGTGACGTCATGGCTGTCGCTGGCCAATACAATTGCCGTGATTAAACAAGTGCTTCAGACATCAGTCACGCTGAAGCGTTCCCCAAAAGTGTCTCAGGACGTAGTGTCTCATTCCCTATTCTCAGGGAACCAGGGTTACAGTTGTAAAATTGTCTTCATAAATCATGAAGACATGGTTATGGGTAGGTTTAGAGGTAGGAGTGGGATTATTGGCTCAAAATATATTTTTAATGCTAGATTTTTATTAAAAGTGTCATTCTCTTACACATTTCTCTCCATTTAAGTTTTATATAATCTTTTTATATCCTCTAAAATGTTATGTTTGGGTTTGGGGGAAGGGAACAATTTATCTATAAAATGGTAAAAGGTCAATTATACAAATATTTATGATATAAAAGGTTTGCAAATATTTTACGTTTTGTACCTGTAAATGTAAATGTAACTTAAATACCTTGTTTAATTAATATCTACGTATTATCAATGAGACCAGGCTGCATACTGTATATTGATATTCAAATTTCTAAGGCCTCTAAATTGTAAACATGATCAAAACTTTGCTGAAAAATAATTTGTACACAATCTACTACATGGCTTTTGTTCTTCTTTTATTAAGTAAAATGCCTTTTGGTATTATTATAAATACGTCCACCTTCAGTTCGAGGTTCACGTGTCTTTTTGGTGTGAAATCTTTACTGATTTTTATAAAGTGTGTGTAAGAATAACTTTTTTTATTGTTAGCAATATCTCAAGATGAGCATTTACTGCGCTGAAACTACTTAGATTTACTTTATTATCTATATATATATATATATTTTTTTAAATCTTGTTAAATGTGAGTCTTTTGGAGCCTCAATAATCTCAAACATCATTATTTTGCATTACATTTGTTTTAAAACTACAGAGCTTTGATCATAAAACTAAGCATTTACATATCACTAACTAAGACATGTTATTGGCACGTTTGGCAGATATAGAGTGACAACTGATATTTATGCATTTTATTTAAGTAATCTGTTATAAAGATCTCATTGATTTACATCACATGCTATATCACACTTTCATCTTAATTTTTGGCCAAATAATTGTCTATTGCCATATTCATATAGCCTGGGTGCCAGCACGAACCCCGCCCACAACATTTTTTGGTCGGGAAGTTCGGTCTGGACTCGATCCGTGAAGGAGTAATTATGCTCGGCTCCCAGAAGGCCGAGCCAATCAAATTGCCAGGGCGGACTTTAATCGATGATGGACAGATTATCTGCGGTTACGTAATCACCCACGTCACCAAAGAGTGCTTGGGTTGAATTTTTCAACAAAGATGACTACAGCTGGAGGATTGAGATGATTAGATTCCACTGTTATAAAATAAATCGACAGTGCATTAATTTTAAAAGACGAACAAAGAACCGCAATCAAGGCATTTGTCGATCGGAAAGATGTGTTTGCCGTCCTTCCTACGGGATTCGGCAAAAGTTTAATTTATCAGCTGGCTCCGATGGTCGCTAAGAAAATGGGACGCAATGAAAACCCTGTGGTCATTGTGGTTTCTCCTTTGGTCGCACTCATAGAGTGCTTTATTATTACTTTACTCATTACTTTACTACTTCTTCCAGCGTGCGTGCAGTTGAGCTCTGTTGACAACTATGCATCGCTCAACATACGTCACTTACTGCGTTGCTCTGATTGGTTGTAGGTCTATCCAATTGAGTGCAGAGTTCGGTTCGGTTAAGACACGCCTCATAATCAAAGTCCTATGGAGCAGTATCAGACTCACATTCTGCCTAGAATATGAGTATGACGAAGTCATATTGTCTACAGGCTCAATTGAACTGTTCCATTTATTTAAGAAAATATAGATTTATAATATTTCATATGACAGGCTTTACAAGGTTAAAACTCTTCTTGACTTATTTCTCTGTCTATTTCTTTAGCTTCCTCAGTTATTCCATCTTTTCTTTAAATGTGGTTTTGGGGAGTCAGACCCAGAGAGGCTTCAACCCCAATGAAGTGTTCAGAAATGTGAGGACAATCATCAAACATCCCAGTTACAACTATCTTACGAATGACAATGACATCGCTCTGCTCAAACTGAGATCTCCCGTCAGCTTCACTGACTACATCAGACCCGTGTGTCTAGCAGCTGATCACAGTGTGTTTAACAACGGCACAGACAGCTGGATCACCGGATGGGGAAACATGGGTAAAGGAGGATTCATTCCTGTTTAACTTAGTTACATTAAACTCAACATGAAACGCCTTTCACAATCCCATTCCAAACAGGATAGAGTAACAGGATTCTCATGTCTTTCCTACAGTGTCCCTCCCGTCCTCTGATGTTCTACAGGAAGTGGAGGTTCCTATAATTGGTAATAGACAGTGCAACTGTCTCTATGGAGTTGGAAAAATAACAGAAAACATGATCTGTGCTGGTGTACTGGAAGGAGGCAAGGACTCATGTCAGGTACACAAACCCTGTTCAGTTCACAAAAATGAGTGCTTCAAAATGAAAAATAAACAATTAGGCTTTCTGAAATTGTAAGGTTCATGTCCAATCTGTGAAAGATTTTTTGAGCCTCTCTGCTATCAGTAATTGTAATGATTACTTATGAAATTATACTATAAATATGAACTAAAACCGCCAGTAGGCAGTGACAAGTTTTAATGAATAAGTCCTTGAGCCTCAGACCAAGTCCCTTTCAAGGAAAGTCTATTCACTTGGTGGCCATATTTGCAATGCTTCTGGGCAGTTATTTCTTTTTCATTTGTGCTGCTTCATGTTTTTGTGGAAACATGAAGACGAAAATATGGATTCCTTGATTAATAGAAAGTTCAAAAGAGCAGCATTTATTTGAAATAGAATTCTTTGGGAACATTATGAATATCTTTACTGTCAATTTTGATCAATTTAATGCATCCTTGCTGAATGAAAGTATTAATTTCATTAAATAAATCTAAACAGTAATAAACAGTGATTGTCTCTTTCTACAATGATTGCATTGATTTGTATTTTCAGGGGGATGGAGGAGGTCCGATGGTGAGCAGGCAGAGCTCTTTATGGGTCCAGTCCGGTATCGTTAGCTTTGGGATTGGCTGTGCTCGACCTGAATATCCCGGTGTTTACACCAGAGTATCCCGCTATCAGGAATGGATCACATCCTTTATGTGCAGCGATCCTCCAGGTTTTGTGCAGTTTACATCTGCTGGAAATGATTCTGACAACAATTACACCTGTCCTACTCTTTCTTCTCCTCCTTCTTCTCTCCCTTCTTCTCTCCCTTCTTCTCTTCCTTCTTCTCTCCCTTCAACATCTCTTCCACAAAACTCTTCACTATCATTTTTTCTATTGCTTGTGGCAATACTTTTCTTATTTTATTTGTAAAGATACAATACTAAAGATAAACTCAAAAGATTGGGGCCAGTAATTTTTTTTATTATCATGATTATTTTGAATTAAGGTTGCTTTAATCCCTGGCAAGAATGCATCACATGCTTTTCAAATGTTCTTTTCATTTTCTTATTCATCAAAGAATGGCTGCTGATTCAGCTTTCCATCACAGGAACAATTTACATTTAAAAAAAAAATCACAACAGAAAGCAATTCATTTCTTCTATATCCTGTATCCCATCAACTTCTATATACTGAGTTATGATAATTTGTTATATTTTATTGCTATGAATATAAATATGCATGATGGATGTTGTTTAACAAATCACAAAATTATATTTGTTTTACTGGGTTTTGATGTGGCAGTATAATTTGTCACAATCAGTTTTGTATTCTGTTGATGCTTTTCTACATATGACGTCACATATCAATGTCATTTCAGTTGATTAAGTGTTTTTATCTATTTTTAAGAAAGCGCTATTGTTCTGTTAGACTGACTTCTGGATGGGCTGATAGACTTTTGTTACATTGTGGCATGAAATTATTTTAATATCTTTTTCTGTAGTCTGTATCCTTTCATTGGGTGAAAATATTAAATACAATTTGTAATACACTTTTTACAAATAATAATTTCATTGTGGTTATGGTGGTATACTGCCTATAACAGGCATTATTTCTTTTTTTGTAAAGTGAATGTATCGTTATACAATAATTGCCTACATAAATAAATAAATAAATTGGAAGTCTTTAGAAAATGCAAGGAAAGATTCCTGTGTTTCTTTACTGTGGGACAACCATTAATTTTCTTCCTCAAACCAATGCATGTCGTCTGGCTTTTGAGTGAAGTTACTGACTTGCACTGCCTTCACTTCTCATTTTAAATAGTTCCCCTCACACTTCCTGGGGTTTTCTACGATGTCGATGTTCCAGTAATTGTTAAATGTCTGCTGAAAAGTGAAGCCCATATACATGTTCAGCAAACCTGTTTTTGCACACTTCAACTTTAAACGGGTGGTTGATTATGATTTCAGTTTTCTAACTTTAATTAGTGTGTAATGTTGCTGTTTGAGCATAAACAACATCTGCAAAGTTACAACGCTCAAAGTTCAAAGCAAAGGGAGATATTTGCTTTTAAAGAAATAAATTTTTTAAGGACTACAACAAATGGCTGGTAGGGACTTTTTTTTTTTTTTTTATTTTTTTTATTAGATATACAGAAACAAAAGTCAACAACTAATAAATTCTCAACATGAAAACACAAAACGGAACATACACCAGAGGAGAGAAGAATATAGTAAAAAATAAAAAGATAAAAAATAAATTAAAAAACAGACAAGAAATGACAATAATAATAAAGATAATAATACAAGAAAAGATCAAATAAGCAAATAAATAAGGAGATACAATCAATTAGAGCATGTTAGGAAAGTACAATGTGACAAAATTTAAAGGGGGATTTTAAAGAGAGCACAACAAGACAATGTTTTCCTTGCTTTGTTCTTCTCTGAAACAGAAAGCGTTTGAAGGTATTGATGGAATTCGTTGAGAAAAACTTTGAATAGTGGCTTATGATTGGAAAATTTACATTTATGAATATGAAATTTTGCTAGGAGAAGTAAAAGATTTATAAAGTAAAATTCTTTCTCAAAGTTTTTCTCCGTATTAATAAATCCAAATATAACATGTTTCCAAAATAAGGAAAAATGAGGGTACACAAAATCAATAATATACCTGCAAAGGTTCTTCCAAAACATTTTGGTATAGCTACAGTCCCAAAACAAGTGTACAGTAGTTTCATCTTGTGCATTACAGAAATCACATTTTATATCAATGTCAGGTTTAAACTTTTTTAGGTAACTTTTCACTGGATAGAATCTATGAATTAATTTATATGAGACTTCTCTAACTTTATTTACTATAAGGTATTTATGTGGCAATAACCAAACTTTTCTCCAGTCCACAATATCCACAAAATTGCTCCAATAGGTAATTACATAAGGTTTGGTAATAATATCTTTCTGAAAGAGAGCACGAATGGACCTATTGCTAGAAAATGGAACTAAACAAATCTTGCCCACCATTGTTTGAGTGGGATCAAAAATAGGTGGTGTGATAAACAAAGTCCTATCCAAGCCTCTAAACAATGTAATAACACCTGTGGGAAAAGCATCGAAAACGATGGCAAATTCTCTAGGCGTGACAGGAAAATTAAACTTTTCCAGGAATTCGCCATATGTATATAGACATCCATCATCATTAAAAAGATCACGTACTAACGTAATACTGTTATCATGCCAGTTCTGAAAAAATAAGGACTTGTTTTTATAGAGAATATTATGATTGTTCCATATGAAATATGAGTGTGGGGAAAAGTTGTGTTTATAAATAAGAGACCAAGCTAGAAGCATTTGTTTGTGGAATGAAGAGAGCTTTCCAGGTAATTTTTCAATGTTGTAATTGCATAACGAAAGAAACTGAAGACCACCCAGCTGGGAAAATATATAATTTGGGATAAAGTTCCAAATTGAAGAGGGGCATTTTAAGAAGTGTTTCATCCAATTAATTTTAAAAGTGTAATTTAACGTTTTAAAATCTAGAAAATTTAGACCTCCATTTTCATACGTGTTCATTAACACAGTTTTTTTAATATAGTGAGTACGATTCCTCCAAACAAAATTGAATAAAAGATTGTCTATCATTTTACAAGTTTTATTGTCCAAATATAAAGCTATTGCTGCATATGTTAATCTAGATAACCCTTCAGCTTTAGTAAGCAAGACCCTGCCTTTTAATGAAATATTTCTTTGGAGCCACTGGTTGAGTTTTTTACGGGTTTTGTCAATAGCAGGAATAAAATTTTCAGAACATCGTGTAGCTTGATTCCTAGTTATAACAACTCCTAAATACGTGACTTTGTCTCTGACAGGAATATTACAAATGGATGAAATATCGCACTCTGTAATAGGTAATAACTCACACTTAGATACATTAAGGAATAAACCAGAAGCTTTAGAGAATGCATCAATTACCCCTAGAGCTACTGCAACTTGATCACTATTTTTTAAGAAGAGAGTGGTGTCATCAGCCAACTGGCTGATGATCACCTCCCTGCCTGCAATTGAGACACCTACAAGGTTGCTTTGCTTAATATGGTCTACTAAGAGTTGAGCTGCTAATAAAAACAAATAGGGAGATATAGGACAACCTTGACGTATACCCCTTTTAACATCAAATCTAGAAGAAGTCCCATGTTTTAGTTTAATTGAACTGTTGGCATTACAATATAAAGTTCTAACTGCATCACAAAAAAAAGGGCCAAAACCAAATCTTTCCAGACTAAGAAAAATAAATTTGTGCTCAAGAGTATCAAATGCTTTGCAGAAATCCAAAAATAAAATATAACTTTGATCCGAAATCAGATGAGAATAATCAAGAACATCTAAAACTAATCTAATATTATTGGAAATATGTCTATTCTTCATGAAACCAGATTGTGTTTGATCAATAATCGAATCTAGGACGGTCTTAATTCTCTCAGCAAAAATACTCGCAAGTATTTTATAGTCGTTGTTTAGAAGGCAAATAGGACGCCAATTATCAATAAATAATAAATCCTTTTTTGGTTTCGGTATCAAAGTAATAAGACCCTGATTTAAGCTTGGTGGAAGCTGGCCAACAGAAATACTTTCATTAAAAACGTTAAATAAAAACGGCGCCAGTTTTGGGGCAAAGCACTTATAAAATTCTCCAGTAAGCCCGTCCGTCCCAGGAGATTTGTTATTTTTTAATCGAACAATTGAGTCTGTTATTTCTTTAATACTTAGAGGTTTGTCACAAATATATTTATCCTCTGGTAGTATACTCTTAGGTTTATCTAGAGAGGCAAAAAAGGAGGATGTAGATTGTTCAGAGTAATTAGAGGTATAAAGCTTACTATAGAACATTGAGCAGAATTTAGAAATCAACTTCGAATCAGAGGTAACGGTGCCATTAATACTGATTTGGTGTATAGTATTGTAATTAGCACGTTGTTTTTCCAAGCGGAAAAAATAAGCAGAATTCTGCTCCCCCTCCTCGAGCCATTTCTTTCTGGAGCGAATAAAAGCGCCCTCAGCTTTCTTTTTATAGATCTCGTCTAATTTGTTCTGCAATTCTGCTAGACTTAATTGATCTTCATTTGTAAGTGTATCTAACCCCTTTTCCATAATAGAAGAAATGCTTGATATAAGAGTATCCTCCTCTGCCCTTCGAGCCCGGATATAGGAACTACTAAAAGACCTTAAATATTTTGAGGATTCGTACTTAAATAACTCCCAATTATTCGAATAAGAATTTTCTGAAATAGCTTTCTTTAGATAGCAATCAAGTAAGCGATTAATTTCTACTTTAACAGTTTCCATTTTTAAATACGAGTTATTGAGCTTCCAATAAGACGTTCTGATTCCCTTGTCTAGTGCGAAAAAATTTATTCGTATCATAATTGCTTTATGGTCTGTCAAAGGAGTCGGATGAACAGAAACTGAGATATCTTCTTTATTTAAGTCCTTTGATATCAACCAGAAATCAATGCGCGAGCAGCTACTAAGATTCTTGTTGGACCAAGTGAATCCTGAATCATCTGGAAATTTGTCCCTCCAAATATCTATTAAATCGTATCTATCTAAAAAAAGATTTAGTTGCTTAGTTGTCGAAGAATCCTTACCAGGGGGCCAGCGATCAATTTGGTTATTAAGAGTGATGTTAAAGTCCCCTCCAACGATAACATATGCACTGGGAAATTTAGACAACCAGTGTTTCATTCTACTTTCTATCAAGTTAAGTAGTCGTGAATTTTCTGCATTGGAGTTGTAGCCGTACATATTAATAACTAAAATTGTAATATTAATAACAGATATAACATGAATAAGAAAATGACCATTACAATCCCCTTCAGAATGTAAAACATTGCCATTAAAACGATTCAACATAGTAATAACACCAGCTGAACGTTCAGAACAATCGGAAAACCATACATCACTCCCCCATTGCGATCTCCAAAATTTGCTATCCTCAGGAATAGAATGCGATTCTTGTACAAAACAAAAGTCGGTTTTAAATTGCTTGAGAAACAAAAAAAGAGCTTTACGCTTTAAGATATGTCTCAATCCTCTGGCATTTAAAGATAAAATCGAAAAAGACATTAACAACAAACTTGAAAAATCAAAAAGAACAATCCAATGTCACCTTTGTAACGGAAAGTAAATATCCTTGAGAGAAACCGAACACGGCGCATCAACACCAGCAGTGACAAGTGAAGTCAGTTAACCGCTGAGCAAACAAGACCTTAGGTGATCTTTACCTGAACTAAAAAAGTCCCAAAAGCACCCAAACGGGCAACATACGATACGGGTATTAACATATTAAGACATAATGTCCTCGCCACCTATTGCATTCCGCTGATCCTCCTCGATCTGTTGTAGACGAAGTTCAACGCCACCGATGAAGGCACGCGCCCCGACAAAGTACGCCGATTTCCCTTCACTGCGTGCCTTTTCAATGGCAGGGCATAATTTTGCTCTGATCTCCTTAACAGCCTGTGGAAGATCTTCAGCAAATCTGAGGCCCTTTTCGCGTAAAAATGAGTTGTTCTTCGCCGCGGCCCATACTGCATCCCGATATGATCTCGATAGAAAGCGAAGTATGACGCCTCTTGGTTTTGTCACACCCGGTTGCCTCTTTCCTAGTCGATGTACGATGTCAATTGCCTCCGCCAATTTATTCTGATCTTGAGGAAGTATGGCTTGGCAGATCTGAATGGTCTCGATCTTAACATCCACAATCGATTCCGGAATTCCATAAAGTTTCAAGTTCCATCTTCTTGAGTAGTTTTCCAGCTCTGTGACTCTGACTTTAAGATGAGCGACCTCTTCTTCTTCTTTCTTCATGCATTTCTCCACATTTTCAACCCTTTTTTTCACATCCTTTATTTCTCTGCAGGCGAAGTCGATTGTCATCTTTAGACCCTCTATTTTCACGGTATTTTCACCTACCATTTTTTCAATGGCGTCCGATCTCGTGTTGATCAGTGACGAGAGGGTATCAACAATGTCCAAGTTAGATGGAGAGCCCGCATAATCATCTCTCAGAAGAGCTTTTTTAGATGCAGGAGGCTTACAAGGTGTAGCCGGGTACGAGGGAAAATCATCTTCAGAGGCCATCAAGGACAGCTGGCCTACCGAGTTAGAATAGTCATGACAGCTGGACACGAGAGGGTTTGCCGAACCTGTTGCAACAGCTTGTTTAGCAGCCTTCATCGCTCTCTTTTTATCCCGTGTAGACATATGGGTAATCTATTGATCATATCCAGACTCTGCTCAGGATCTAAATATAGTCAGTCACTTAACTTTCGTATTTTTTGCACACGCGCTCGGTAAAACAGGAGCGGTTAGGTCGCCATCTTGGAAAACCCCCGGCTGGTAGGGACTACACGCCATTCCTCCCGGGTTAGTGACATCACCAGAAGGAAGGAGTTGTTGTAGTCGAGCACATTTGTGAGTCTGCTCAAGCTGTCGCATCCCTCTTTTCACATGCAATACAGTACGTAACACAAATGCAATATCATGTCACTCTGTAGGCATCTTACACAGTTTAGTTCAGTTATCATGACAGAATATGCTAATCAATGACTTGAAGATAGTTAACTCCACATCAGCAACATAAATTCATCAACTAACCATTCAGAAACGTCCTGTTGCATTCTTCATGTTGTCACTTTTTCTCGAGTCTCTCCATCATTGTCCGACTTGTCCAGTTTAAATAGTTTCTGAATCGGAGCTGCTAACACACACACACACACACACACACACACACACACACACACACACACACACACACACACACACACACACACACACACACACACACACACACACACACACAAGAGCTGTAAAAAACATGCTGTTTAACATGCTGTAAAAAATTATCTGTGGGGAATATTGAGCTAAAACTTCACATACACACTTATTTTAGACTTATTTTACATCTTGTGTAAAGGGGCATGTCACAGAGCTACCCTAATTTCTTTGTGACCCCTTGTTAGCCCTTTCACAAAACACATGAACACATACTTGGTTTTTAAAAGACTCTTTATTTACCTTGGTGTACCAGCGACAGGAGAGATGGATTAACCACACAAATATACCTACAACTATACTGTTGTGTCTCAGACTGGCCACCTGAGCACTAACTAGTGATGTTACATATGACACCGAAGCTTCGATGCACGTATCACATAAGCGACACAATTTGTAGTGAAGCCCCGTATCGAGGCGTGTATTGGTTTACTAGAGTCACGTGATCGATGACAAACGAAGCCTCACTTTCTGTCCAGTCACGTGCGCGTTTCGCTTTGGGTGTCAGAAGGCTCGAACTTCAGATCGTATTTAACGAGTCATTGTTGCCTCAGTCTGGTTGATATTTACAATTATTGATATTGACATTTAATAACAGATGAACCTATAAGACAATGTCCTTATTCATTGTGTGTGTGTGTGTGTGTGTGTGTAGAGAGAGAGAGAGAGAGAGAGAGAGAGAGAGAGAAGGCCTACATTAAATCTTATTGAATCATATAAGCTTATAAGCTATTATATTGTATTGTCACACTTTAATGGGAAAATTAATTTATTTAATAAACAAATCAAACACAAACATGTAAGGCTTTTATTTGTGCACATAACATTGAAACTATGGAGTGTGTTGTGGTTCTTCATCTGCCAGAGCTTCTAACACAGGCTTCTGGCTGCTTTATTTTAAATAAGCACCAGATGGCGCTGTTCTCTGCGCTGTTCTCGACACTCTCGAAGCTTTGAATCTTTTCCCGGATCAGTCAGGGGAAAGCCTCAGTGATTCATGAGGCTTCATTTCCCCATCCCTAGCACTAACCCAGAGGACATTTAAAGTTTGCTACGGACTGTTGATTGTCACCTGAATCAGCATACATGGTGGTGGCCATCTTGATTTGGGTAAAAGACTGGAATGGACTTTTCTCATGCTTTTTATACCTGTGCTGTGTTGCATCATGGGGAGTGGGAGATACCAAGTATGGTGGGAAAGGAGGGGGAATTGTTTGATGTTAATGTTTACTTCCTCTAATTATTGCTGAAGTTTACTTATTGAAGTTTGTACTGTTATTTAAATTTGTGTGGTGAAGGAAATGGAGTTACCTGATCACATAATACTTTTACTTGATATTTATTACATGTTCATGGTCTTTATTACTTCCCCATGTGATTATTGCTGAGAAATGGTTGTACCCAGTTGTATAAATTCTCACATAATGAAGTGATCAAGAGGGCTAAGACTGGTGGTAGTGAATGCTGTATCAGCTGAGTACTCTGATTGAAGTATTAGACCTGATGCAAGGTTATTGTTTTTGTATATTGAAGTTGTTTTTTTCCTTTTTGAATTTTTCATGCTTTGGCACCTGTGAGCACCTTGCACTTTACTGGCTTGGGAGAACTTAAATAAATAGAAATGGCATTTAACGTCCTCCATGTGTTATTTTGAAGAACTCTGGATATTATTGTGACAAGTGGTGTCAGAAGTGGGATCGTTATGCCACCCAAGACCAGACAAGACCGAGGTGCGGGCGCAGATGAGCAGTTGGGAATGGATCAGGAGCCGCCCAGCTCACAAGAAACAGCGGGCCCGACAGAGGGAAGTGTCTCAGAACTGGCCGGCCTGGTTAAAGTTCTCCTGCAGTCCCAAGCCGCCCAGGATGATCGAATGGAGCAAGTAATGGTGAAGCAAGACCAGCGTTGGCGAAATATGCAGCACCAATTCCAGCAAATACAGCATCAGGTGATCCAGATCCAGGCTGGAGGGGACCACAGAGAAAGTCAGGCTGCGTTTACAGCTGCAAGCCCAGTGCCAACCGGAGAAGGTACGTCATCAGGAAGCATCGAGCCAAGATTACATCCCTTGACAAGAGATGATGACATCGAGCAGTTCTTGACAACCTTTGAAAGGATGGCCACTGCGTGCAGATGGCCTCAGGCCAATTGGGCAATCAGACTGGTTCCCCAGTTAACGGGAAAGGCACGTGGTGCCTATGTAGCCATGGATGGGAATGATGCTGAGGTCTATGATAAAGTTAAGGAGGCGATACTTATGAAATATCAGATTAATGCAGAGATTTACCTAACAGTGCAGGGGCAGACTTTTTTGTTGCAGGTGGCCGTTGCGTCCCAGTTACCGCATGAAGTAGTACTAGGGCGAGATCTTCCCATTCTTTGTGATTTGGTGCCCAAAGTTCAGCCTTGTTATGCGGTAACTCGAGCCCAGAGTGCTATAGCCGACTTCAGTGAGATGCCTTTTGCTGGTGTTGACTTTGAGGTAGCCGTTGAGAAAAGACACAAATCTAAAAAGGAAAGGCGTAAACATAAGTTTGAGGGTAGTGTGAAAGAGCAGGTGGAGGAGCTGCCTTTGCCAGAATGCCCTCTTAATATGACAATCCCTGAGGACATAGCTGAAGTACAGAAAAATGGTTGGTTGGATCGTGTTTGATGGACGAAAAGTACATTGTGAAAAAAGGTATACTCTATCAGGTGAAAGGGGAGGTTGAAGCATTGGTAGTTCCGGAATCAATGCACCATACAGTTATGTCTTTGGGGCACTCTGTTCCGTGGTCAGGACACTTAGGCAAGCATAAGACGTTAGCAAGGGTTTCAAGTCGGTTCAGTTGGCCCAAATTGTATACGGATATAACAGAGTTCATTCGTACTTGTACAGAGTGTCAAATGACATCGGGAAGGAGAGTTGCACCTGCACATTTGTTACCATTGCCGGTCATCGACACCCCCTTTAGTCGCTTGGGAATGGATATAGTGGGGCCCCTGGAAAGAAGTAAGAATGGAAATCGGTATATTCTAGTAATCTGTGATTATTCCACCAAATACCCAGAAGCCTTTCCCCTTAGAAACATCAAAGCTAGACAAGTAGCTAACTGTCTTGTACAGCTGTTTTCCAGAGTGGGAATTCCTTGCGAAATCTTAACAGATCAGGGTACTAATTTTATGTCCTTGCTGTTAAAACAGGTGTACCAACTGTTGGGAATCAGGGCCATTAAGACCACACCGTACCACCCCCAGACTGACGGCTTGGTTGAACGCTTCAACCAAACCCTCAAAAGCATGCTGCACAAGTTTGTTTCCAAGTCAGGGTCTGACTGGGACCAATGGTTACCTTATCTGTTGTTTGCTTACAGAGAGGTGCCGCAAGCGTCCACGGGTTTCTCCCCATTTGAACTGTTATACGGCCGGCAGGTGAGAGGACCGTTGGACCTGCTTAAAGAGCAGTGGGAGGGACCCAAGGATGGTATGTGCAGTGTGGTCCAGTACGTGGTCCAAATGAGGGAGCGTCTGGAAGAAATGACATCATTGGCCCAGGAGAACATAAAAAGAGCTCAGCAAACTCAGAAAGTTTGGTATGATAAAAGGGCAAGGGAGAGATCGTTTGAGCCTGGCCAAAAAGTGCTGCTGCTGCTACCCACCAATGAGAACAAGTTGCTAGCTAAGTGGCATGGACCCTACGAGGTTTTGCGGAAAACGGCTAGAGTCACCTATGAGATCTCAATGCCAGAGCGGGGTAAGAAAAAGCAAAACTTCCATATTAATTTGTTGAAAGAATTCCACCACAGGAAGGAGACCGGGGCTGTGCAACTTTTCGTTCGTGTGGTCGGGGAGGAAGAGGAACCAACAGAGCAGTACTTTCCAACCAGCTCCACCCAACAAGCTGTGGATATATCCCATCTAGAGCAACCTCAAAGAGATCAGGTAAAGCAGCTGGTGGATCCCAGGCTGTTTCAGGAGAAGCCTTGGTGTACTAACCTGGTACTACATGATGTCATCCTTAAGGAGGCAACTCCCGCCCGTCAGAAGAGTTATCGGATCCCTGAACGCCTGGTGACAATGCTTAAGGATGAACTAGATATTATGCTCTCCATGGGTGTGATTGAACCATCCCTTAGTGAGTGGTGTAGCCCCATTGTTCTAGTCCCCAAAAAGGATGGAACCCTTAGATTTTGCATTGATTTCAGACAGTTGAACAGCCTGTCTAAGGTAGACCCTTATCCAATGCCAAGAATTGATGAGTTGGTGGAAAGACTGGGCAGAGCCAAATACCTATCCACTGTGGACTTATGCAAGGGGTACTGGCAGGTCCCTTTGAATGCTGTTCACAGCTGCTCTTAGATCAATCATTATCTGACTTGGATGCTGATCAGCATCTTAGCCTAATGAATTCGGCCTGGCTGAAGGTAACAAATGCAACTGCTCCCTTTAAGCCTCACAAGCACAAACCAAAACCTGAACCGTGGTTAAATTCTGACACCCGTCTCCTAAGACAAAATTGTAGAAAGGCAGAACGAAAATGTAAAAAGGACAGGCTGCATATCTCTCTTTTAATGTTCAGAGATTCTCTGACATCCTATCAGACTGCAGCGAAGTCTGCGACAGCTGTATATTTTTCCAATTTAATTGAAATGAATCACTCTAAGCCTAAGGTTTTGTTTTCTATTATTCAATCTGTGACAAATCCTTCTGTTAACTCTTTGCCTGTTGCCTCTGTTGCTCTCTGTGAAAGCTTCTTGAGATATTTCAGTGACAAAATGACTAACTTAAGACTTAGCGTCTGCCCCACTTTAACTTTAACTTTAACTTCTCCACTCATGTCATCTGCCTCTGCCGTTTTCGATGTTTTTGCACCTATCAATCTTCAGGAATTGAAGGAGGTGATTGGCAAGCTTAAACCTTCATTCTGTTCTACCGATATTATTCACCCGCGGTTTTTAAAATTAATTATCAATTCGATTGGGCCAGGTTTGGTGTCTTTTATCAATAAGTGTCTTCAAACCGGCTCTGTTCCTGCCAGTCTTAAAGTGGCTACGGTCACTCCTCTGCTCAAGAAGCCTTCACTGGATTCCTCTGTCCTAAAAATTTTTCGGCCAATTTCTGTCTTATCTTTCATTTCAAAAGCTTTAGAGAAAATTGTGCTGAATCAACTTCAATGTTTTCTGTCAAGTAACTGTATTTATGAGGTTTTTCAATCTGGTTTTAAGTCTGCTCACAGCACTGAGTCCGCCCTGTTGAGAGTGTTAAATGATATTTACCTCTCCACTGATTCCGGAGACTCTGTGGTTCTTATTCTTCTAGATCTGTCTGCCGCTTTTGATACCGTAGACCACTCCTCTCTATTATCTAGACTGGAGTCTTGGGTAGGTCTAAAAGCTAATGTCCTGAAATGGTTTCAGTCATACCTGTCAGACAGAAAGTTTTTAGTGAAGCTGGGTAATTTTACCTCTTCCCCTGCACCTTTGACCTGTGGCCTTCCACGAGGCTCTATTTTAGCTCCCTCTTTATTTTCTCTTTACATGCTTCCTCTGGGCTCTATCTTGCGTAGACATGGCGTGTCTTTTCATTTCTACGCAGATGATACGCAGATCTATTTACCGATCAGAGGAAACAATCCCACTGCGATTACTTCTCTTCTGCAATGTCTAGAGGAGGTTAAATTATGGCTTGCCCAAAATTTCCTCTTCCTAAATGAAGACAAGACCGAGGTAATTGTTTTCGGTCCAAATGAGAACTCTCAGTGTATAAGCCCTGAGTTAAAAAGTTTATCAGTTTTTAGATCCTCAAGGGTTCGGAACCTAGGAGTTCTTGTTGACCAGCATTTAAAATTTGACAAACACATCTCCTCTGTTATCGGATCCAGTTTCTATCAGCTTCGCTTACTGTCTAAAATTAAACATTTTCTCACTCCAAAAACTCTAGAAATGGCTGTTCACGCTTTTGTTACATCTCGTCTAGATTATTGCAACTCTTTATACTGCGGAATATCTAAGGGTCAAATTGCACGTCTTCAACTCGTTCAGAATGCTGCGGCCAGACTTCTTTTAAAGTGTCGTAAACATGAACACATCACCCCGGTTCTTAAATCCTTACACTGGCTGCCGGTTTGTCAGAGAATAGACTTCAAAATTTTACTCTTTGTATTCAAATCCCTGCACAACCTAGCCCCTGTCTACCTCTCTGAACTTCTTCATCTCTACACTCCGTCCAGAAGCCTACGATCCCGTGACCAGGCTTTGTTGGTAGTCCCTCACGTTAGGCTAAAGCGTAGAGGCGAACGCGCATTTGCAGTGGCAGGGCCCCGACTTTGGAATGCCCTGCCTCTAGAGATCAGAATGGCCCCTTCACTGTCTGTTTTTAAGTCCCTGCTAAAAACGTATTTGTTTTCCTTAGTGTATTGACTACTGTGATATTGACTACTGTGATTATTTTATTTTATTTTGTTTTTTAAATTGGGTTATATTAAATTTTGCTTGGTCTGGTTTTCTGTGTATGTGGTATCATCTGTAAAGCACTTTGGTCAGCCTATTGGCTGTTGTATATGTGCTATACAAATAAAATGAACTTGAACTTGAACTTAACTGCCAGAGCCAAGGAACTGACAGCTTTTAAAACCCCATTTGGGTTATTCCATTTCAGGGTTATGCCATTTGGCCTGCAGGGGGCGCCAGTGACTTTCCAACGTTTAATGGGCCAGATCCTGCAAGGTACCAGAGAGTTTGCTGCAGCATATCTAGATGACGTGGTCATCTTCAGTGAAACCTGGGAAGAACACTGCCAACATCTGCGGCAAGTTCTGGGGAGGATTAAGGCAGCCGGTCTTACCATTAACCCAAAGAAGTGTACAATAGCCAAGAGAGAGATCAGCTACTTGGGATTTGTGATTGGAGGAGGAGTCATTCGGCCGCAGCAGGAGAAGATAGAGGCCATCCGAAGTTACCAACCCCCCACAACTAAGAAACAGGTGAGATCTTTCCTGGGCTTGTTGGGATGGTATCGCAGGTTTATTCCTAACTTTTCTGCCAGGGCCTCTGTGCTTACAGATCTCACTAGAGCCACAGCGCCCAACAAGGTGGTCTGGACGGAGCAGGGTGAGCGAGCTTTCCAGGACTTACTAGAGGTAGTATGTGGAGACTCTGTTCTGCTTAGCCCAGATTTCCAGAAACCATTCATCCTGCAGACGGATGCCTCTGGAGTCGGACTGGGGGCGGTGTTACTGCAGGAAGTGGATGGAGATCGCAGGCCAGTGGCATTCTTGAGTCGAAAACTCTTCCCTCAAGAAACACGCTATTCGACAGTGGAACAGGAGTGCTTGGCCATTAAATGGGCCACGGATTCACTTCGATACTACCTGTTGGGGAGACCCTTTGTGTTAGAAACCGACCATCGAGCTCTGCAATGGTTGGAGCGCATGAAAGACTCTAATGCCCGGATTACGAGGTGGTCTCTTTCTCTCCAGCCCTACCAGTTCACTGTGAAATACTGCCCGGGAGCTAGGAACAAGATGGCTGACTTTATGTCTCGAATCCCAGAGGAGGTAAATACTAAAGTGGGTTCTTCGACCCTGGTTCTTTGAGGGGCAGAGTTTTGACACTTGGGACGACAGTGGTCGTCTGCAGAAGGAGGGAGAAATGTCACAGAGCTACCCTCATTTCTTTGTGACCCCTTGTTAGCCCTTTCACAAAACACATGAACACATACTTGGTTTTTAAAAGACTCTTTATTTACCTTGGTGTACCAGCGACAGGAGAGATGGATTAACCACACAAATATACCTACAACTGTACTGTTGTGTCTCAGACTGGCCACCTGAGCACTAACCCAGAGGACATTTAAAGTTTGCTACGGACTGTTGATTGTCACCTGAATCAGCATACATGGTGGTGGCCATCTTGATTTGGGTAAAAGACTGGAATGGACTTTTCTCATGCTTTTTATACCTGTGCTGTGTTGCATCATGGGGAGTGGGAGATACCAAGCATGGTGGGAAAGGAGGGGGAACTGTTTGATGTTAATGTTTACTTCTCTAATTATTGCTGAAGTTTACTTATTGAAGTTTGTACTGTTATTTAAATTTGTGTGGTGAAGGAAATGGAGTTACTTGATCACATAATACTTTTACTTGATATTTATTACATGTTCATGGTCTTTATTACTTCCCCATGTGATTATTGCTGAGAAATGGTTGTACCCAGCTGTATAAATTCTCACATAATGAAGTGATCAAGAGGGCTAAGACTGGTGGTAGTGAATGCTGTATCAGCTGAGTACTCTGCTTGAAGTATTAGACCTGATGCAAGGTTATTGTTTTTTGTATATTGAAGTTGTTTTTTTCCTTTTTGAAATTTTCATGCTTTGGCACCTGTGAGCACCTTGCACTTTACTGGCTTGGGAGAACTTAAATAAATATAAAAATGGCATTTAACGTCCTCCATGTGTTATTTTGAAGAACTCTTGATATTATTGTGACAGGGCATTATACCACCCCTTTAAACTACATGTATAACTGATGCAGTCAAAACCAATCCTGGGGGTAACGCATTACAAGTAATGCAAGTCACGTAATCAGATAACTTTTTTTCCAAGAAACTAGTTGACACAGTCACTGTTAACAGGAAGTGCATGAAGACGAAGATTCAAACAAAAGATTCAGTCTCCTCGCTCCCCTCTGGAACCTGATGATCAGGTCATGCTTTCCCAACGACTTACCTTCAACTGCATTGTGGTGTGCGGCAATAGCGACAACATACACTTTGAGGGTGGAGGGAGACAGCCTTCGCTCCAACCCATCTTGCAGGAAGGAAAGCACGACTCTGATCAGACATCTTTGGGGGTCTTCCCTGTGGGAAGAATACCATTCAATGAATAGGTTCCACTTCAGAGCATAGAGACGCCTCGTTGAGGGGGCTCTAGCAGAAGTGATGGTGTCTACCATCTAGATCACCTAGAACCTCTGCGTCCCATCTAGGGACCAGACATGGAGTTTCCAGAGGTCTGGACATGGGTGCCATAGAGTGCCCCCATCTCTGAGAAAGCAGGTCCTTCCTCAGAGGAATGGGCCAAGGAGGTGCTGTCGCGAGGAGCATGAGTTCTGGGAACCAGGTCCGGTCAGGCCAATACGGCGCAACTAACTGACTTTGCACAAAGTCTGTGCGAGAAGGCTCACTGGGGGAAACGCATAATTGTCAGTGCATCCGTGCCGAGGGTCCCCTCGGTCAGGGAATAAAACAACTGGCAATGGGTTGAGTCCAGAGAGGCAAACAGATCTATCTGAGCGGCTCCGAAGAAGTCCCATATCAGCTGGACCACCTGGGCATGGAGACGCCCCTCTCCCGGAAGCGTAGGCTGTCGTGAGAGCTCGTCGGCTGCACGATTGTGCACACCAAGGATGTGAATGGCACAAAGTATCACATGTGATAATGAGCTGATGAGTTGAATCAGGTGTGTTTGATTAGGGAGACAAAGAAAACGTGCAGTGTTGGGGGTACTCCAGGACAGGTTTGGGAACCACTGCTCTAGTGCATCAGCCACACTGCTGCTGAAGAGCTGGGCTGCACGATTAACCTTCAATTTCTGATTTTTAGTTTGTTACTAAGACGCAAGCCTTCCTTCTGAAGCTTGTGGAGCTCCTCAATGTACCGCCACCTTATCTGCTGGCCATCTTCTCTTACCAGAACCTCAACTGTTGAGAACACATTCTGAAGAAGCTTGAGCATATGACATGGATCCAAGAGCACATGGACTTTTTGTGTGTGATCCTCAGGATGGAGAAAGTAAGGTCTCATGCCCATGATGCACAAGTTAGCACCAAGCTCCCTGATCATTGCTATGTTTTGGGAGGGTCCATCACACGTCAAGGAGACAACCCTAACTCCGATTGCATGAAGCCTAACAACAAGGCTCTCTCGGATGATGCTTACTCTCTCTGTAAGTAGAAGTAAGAAAGTAAGCAATGGGAATCTTCCAAGACTCATTGATTGCAACAACCATGAGGACCAGTGCTTGTGTTGCCACAACATTTTCTATCTCACCACCTCCAATGTCAACATAGCCATGAATTTGGTCCCCGCCAAACTCAGTTTGCTTATGAATGTACATTTCATCCATCATCAATGAGCAAACTGTGTCTTTACCAAATTTCTTCTGCTCAGCAACATGACTTTTTAAAGCTGTGAATGAAGCAACGGTATACCCAGGATCTGCAGAGATGCTACTGTACCATTTTCATATGGTCTGAGGATGAGGCAAAGCCATGAGAAACTTCTCTCTCACATAGTCATAGGCCTTTGGAGAGTAGAAGTAGTAGTAGAAGTAGTTAGAGTAGTTTCTATTTTCGGAAAACACTGACTTTTTCTTCTTTTGGATTCTCTGAAATATCTCCCGGGGAACATCATCCAGACTTTCAAGAAGAGAGGCACATTCACTTGAAATTATAAGTTTCTTCTGAAGCACTTTGATTACACCTTTCAAGGAAGAAACTCTTGTCTTTAGTCTCCTTGTCTGTTGCCTTGTCAACCTCAGCTTTTTGCAAGCTACACATAGCTTGTCCTTTACCACATAAACTTTCCTTTTAATTGTTTTCGGAGACACTGAAATATAGTAGCAGTGATCACTCAAAGAACCAAAGTGTGATTGTTTTCCACTCCGATTTGTGTGTTGAACGCTGCTACCCAAACCAAAATCCTCACACACATTCTCTGTCAGAGCAGTGTCATCATGCACGACATCTTGAGCAACAAAGGCCTGTTCAGATGGGTCTTCCATCATCATGACATTGCTCTGATTGACAGCATGGCTGTTGGCAATATGCAACCTCCTCATTACTATTTACAGCTGAAATAGGGATGCCACTTACCACCTCATCAATACTTACCAAGCGTCTTCTTTTTGGCTGTTGTTCTTTGCCCTTGAAGAAAGAGAAAATGGTTGGCACAGCGGTGTCCTTCAGGCATGTCCTTCCCTAATAAAAATTACAAGAAGCATAAAAAATATGACATTATTGGTCATATTGGCTGTTACTGGCTGTAAATGGCTGTTATTCATAACAGAGATGTATGCGTTTATGTTTCATTATTCGGTCTAACACTAGTATGAATGTACAGATTACATTTTAAAATGATTATTGCTATTAAAAGAATATGTAACTGTGCGCAATAAATGTCACTACGGAATCATTCTGTGTTCCGCTGTCTCGCTTGGAGAATAATTTTTCAAACATGAATTTCACAGAGTGTGTTTTTATTTTATGGTATTTGCATAAAAGGTAGGGCTGCACAATATATCGAAATTATCGAAATATCGCAAATGTATATATCGTGATATGCGAAAAGACACATAGAGAGAGAAATGTACTCTTTCTGAGAAAGAGAAAATCACTCACTGCTCTTGGCTAAATAATTTTTGTAGCTTTATTAAGAATCAGTGTATATCTAATTCATACAGTGAAAACTAAGCAGTGTTTTATTTTTTACATTTGATTATTCAGTTTCTGTTGTTAAATAAACCTAATGTAGGATAACCTAAAACCCTAAACCCTGTGGATTACACTGATGTTAAAATAACACTTCTTATGCTACAGTAAAACACAGCTGTTCACTTTCAGAAGTTGTAGGGATGTTTTCTTGTCAAAAAAAGAATGTGAAACACGCATGTAGGTTATATAATTTTAAATATATTTTAAAGATAATTTAAGTTTATTTTACACACTTTAAGCATTATCGTATCGCATATCAAATATCGCATTATTTAATGAGTTATCGCATTTTTCTTCAATATCGTGCAGCCCTAAATGCACTGAAATGTAAAGGTTGGCAAGAAGTGGTCATGCTGCTTGATTGGTAAAATCTTCACTCGGATTTTTGCATCGGTGAAAACACCAAATTTAACTGGTGTGTCACTAATTTCACCTTAACAGTGACCTAATCAAATATTTAGTAATGTAAATGAATGTATGATGGTCAATACTTCACCAATTTCAACCAATATGTTGCTTGACCCTTTGTAAGGTATGAAACGAGGTGTCTGTACCCTGGAGTCAGTGGTGAAGTGATGACTCTCGAAATGTTCACTGCACAGACGAGAATCCTTGTTAGGAGTCCAATTCTGTCGTTTCATGTTGAGCATCCACTGGTCCAGCCTGAGATGTTCTGGATCACCTAGAGGAAAACTTTACACAAACAAATAGATAGTTACCTCCTTCACAGACTACTTTACATGAAAACAATAGAACTTAAATTACTACAGTGTCCAAAAGGTTGTAATAAATGTATTTTAGCTTAAAAGTTTGTGGCGGACATCACAGTCCTCATTCTGTTTCGTTGTACTGTCTATTGAGTAATTACAGGCTTATTTCTAACACATATCTTTGAGGACATGTCAAAAAATACTTCCAATATAGTCAGTGTTAGTAAATGTTATGCTATTTATGAAATGCAGGTGTAACGTTATATGACAACGTTTCAGCCTACAGCTAATCACAGTCTGTTGGATTCTGGAGTGTTATAAAGTTTTAAATGCAATTATTTAAATAAATTATTAGAAATAAAATGAATAAATTAATAAATGAAATTATATTAGAATTAGAGTCCAAGCTTCTTGGAACGGTCTGTTAATTCAATTAACCCCACAGTAAGACATTATAATTGTGAAATAACCCAGAAAAATCACAAACACGGCAGAGATGCCAAGTTTAGTGGCTGGAATTTATTTATTTTTACAGTCAGACAATTAGCTGAGGTAACGTGACGGCTTATAGACAGCAGACAAACGGCTAATGATGACTAATGACCACAGCAGCGGGAATCCACCTGTCACTCAAAAGTGGACACACCCTTAATTATGCAGAAATTTAAGGCTTAATATAATTTAAACGGATGAGTTATAAAAATAAATAAAAAAATCCCACCCCCTCACAGTTGTCATGAAGAGCCAAATTAGCTGTAAAGCCACTTTTTGCTTCAGGCTGTAAACATGTTTTTTTCTGCTGTAAAGTTGGGCATTTCAACATGGGGGAGATGCAGATTTTTGAAGCCAGCCTCAAGCTGATGAATTGCCGTTTAATTCACTTCCGTGTTGGTTTCAAGAGAGAGACAGGGAGGTTGCTGCTTGGGATAGTCCCTGAAACTGGCTTCATGAAATATGCCATAAAAATGGCAAATTTATAGTTTTCTTGACAAAAATCCCAAACTTTACCTTTAATCCGGTGGCAGATATGAGCAATGAGGTGTAGATTGCCTCCCTCTGCAGGTAAATGAACTGCTGTACATGCACACACAGACGATGCAGCTGTGCCACTGGGACTGTTGCATCATTATGGCCTGTGTGAGAGCACAAAACACAGTGTTTTAGACTATCTTAGTTCCATTTATAGCTGCTACCTGAGAAAAAAACTGGAAATAATCTTACCCAGCACTTCCAAAAGGGTCTCCACGTACGTTACAGCAGTGGTTCTCAACTCCAGTCCTCGTGACCCACTGCTCTGCACATTTTGTATGTCTCTCTTATCTGACACACTCAGTTCAGTTCATGGAGTCTCTCCTAATGAGCTGATGATCTGGTTCAGGTGTGTTAAATAAGAGAGACATACAAAATGTGCAGAGCAGTGGGTCACGAGGACTGGAGTTGAGAAACACTGCGTTACAGGATTTGGGACATTCAAATTAAAGTCGAGAGTTTTTAAAATGAGAATCTCCGAGTCCAAGAGTTGCTCTTTGGAGGAAGGGTAATTGACTGCCTGCAGAAATCTCATTGCGATGTCATTATTAACCACCTAGATGAATGCAAATAGAGCAAATCACAACATAACACATGGAAATTTTGTTTTGTTGTAATTTATGAGCTGAACATACATTCGAGTACAGGTCCAGTTTGCTGGCTATCTGAACGCTCGAGAGGAGGAAGAGAAAGAGCTTCTTCTTGAGTGTTTGGAAGATGAGATCCTCGTAGTTCTCTGGGTCCTCAGATGAAGCACCTTGCATCGGCTGACCTTTCTGGCTGTGGATTAGATCTTCAATATATTTGGCCGTGAACCTAGAGCATGACAAAGTGAAGGCATTTTAAACATATTTATTATGAAAAATGTTCATTCAAGATTCCTTAAATTACCTCTCCAGTATTTCGATGGCCTGATATCCAACCACAGGGTTCAGTCCCAGCTCCTCACAAAGACGAAATACACACTCTGTGGACCGAATAGATGAGGGTGAACAAAAAGTATCAATGTAATAGTACAATGTTTTGGATATGGCGTTATATTGCAATACTATAAGGAACATGGCTGTTAATATCTATGCTTTTATGTAAGCTCAAGTGTATTTATTCACATTTTCTAATAATTACTTACAAATTTATTTATTTCTGTTAAAAACAAGGGAATAAAAAAATAATTAATTTAATATTTTGCGATTTTAGACAGTCTTTAGAACAGTGATCTCAAACTCAATTCCTGGAGGGACACAGCTCTGCACAGTTTAGCTCCAACCAGCTCCAACTCACACCTGCAAGGAAGTTTCTAGTAATCCTGAAGACTTGATTAGCTGGATCAGGTGTGTTTGATTAGGGTTGGAGCAAAACTGTGCAGAGCTGTGGCCCTCCAGGAATTGAGTTCCAAAATCATTGCATTATAAACTTTTTATTTGATATCTTAAATCTGACATCTGCTTTGTAAATTATTTAACTATAGCCTACTTAGAAGAACCTGCTCATATTTGTATTTATACAGAATCAATAACCCTCTTAATAAAATAGAGGTGTGTTGCTAAATGAACGCATATCTCTAAAATTCCGTAACTTTGATGAGTTTCCAAGCGGCAGCAAAATAAAAGTCCCTCTTCCGCCATTAATTTGACAAGAACACTTATCGGACAATTAAAAGATATAGGCAGATATATTCGGTAGACTACTGAATCACGTTAAGAACATTGTTTATAAATATGTTAATAATTCACTAACATATTACCAGTGTGCTAGTTTATCATCACACTGTGCAACTCTAATAGACAACATATTCACAAACCGAATGGACAATAGTCTAAAGAGTGGGTTGTTACTAAATGACATAAGTGATCATTTGCCAGTTTTTGTGATGTGTGTTTGTGATCATGTGAAGTAAAAGGAAGTTAATGAGATTAGTTACAGGAGAATTAGAACTGTTGAATCAATAAATACATTCAGAAGCGAATTACTTGCATATAATTGGAAAAAATTGTATGATGAGACTGATACCAATAATGCATACGCAACATTTCTGTCCACTTTTAAATCATTATATGATGAACACTGTCCTTTAAAAAAAATTACCATAAAGCACAAATTTAAAAAGAGACCATGGATGACAAAAGTCAGTGACTTCATCACTTTGCGGTATAATATCTATATCGGTTGGATCGGTTCCATGTGATATAATTAAATCGAGTGTATGATTAAGACGATGAGTTGGTCCGGTGACGTTTTGCTTGACCCCTAAATTCATTTTAGTGAGATAATGAGAGAACTTTAAGCAACATGAAAGATGTGGTCAATGGGTTTAATCATTTCTTTGTAAGTGTGGGAGCAAAGCTGGCCGATGTAATTAAAAATCCACAGACTGAAGGTGAGGTGAAGGCAGTGGATTATTTAGACAGTAACCCTAACTCTATGTTTTTGAAACCAGCTGAGGAAATTGAGATTATTGAAATTGTTAACAATTGTAAGAATAAAAAGTCAACAGACGTGAATGATATTGATATGGTTTTAATTAAGGATGTCATTGGTGCAATTGTTAAACTGTTAACTCATATTTATAATTTGTCTTTCAAAACAGTTGTATTCCCAAGCAATATGAAAATTGCTAAAATCATTCCACTATATAAATCTGGAGAGAGAAATCAATTCACGAATTATAGGCCATTGTCTTTACTCTCTCAGTTCCCTAAAATATTAGAAAAATTGTATGTAATTAGATTGGATAATTTTATTGAGAAGCATGAATTATTCGTTGATAGTCAGTATGGATTTAGGTCAAACAGATCTACATCAATGGCATTAATGGAGTTAATTGAAGACATTACCAGTGCTATAGATAACAAACAATATGCAGTGGGAGTATTTATTGATTTAAAAAAAGCTTTCGATACAATCGATCATCGTTTGTTAATCAATAAACTGGAAATGTATGGTATCAGAGGAGTTGCATTAGATTGGATGAAAAGTTACATAACTAACAGACTACAATTTGTTCAAATGGGGGAGTACAGATCAGAGTGCTTGGGTATCATCTGTGGAGTACCACATGGGTCAATATTGGGTCCAAAATTTTTGCTGATTTTTGCTGATGATACTAATATATTCTGTTCAGGGGAAAATCTGAAGCAGCTTTTGGAGGTGGTCACATCAGAAATTAATAAGTTAAAAATATGGTTTGACTTAAATAAATTATCGTTAAATCTAGATAAAACCAAATTTATGCTGTTTGTTAATCGTAAAACCAACACACAAGTAAAAGTTATGATTAATAATGTTAAAATAGAAAGAGTGTATGAAAATTAATTTTTGGGTGTGATTCTTGATCATAAAATTAGTTGGAAACCCCATATCAAATATGTTAGAACAAAAGTAGCGCAGAGTATTGGAGTAATGGGGAAAGCAAGGAATGTATTGAGTAAAAAAACTTTTTATTTTGTATTGTTTACTTGTGTTGCCTTATTTAAATTATTGTGTTGAAGTATGGGGCAACACCTACAAAACCACCTTACAAACATTAAGCACAATACAAAAAAGAGCAATTAGGATAGTAAATAAGGTAGGATATCATGAGCATACTAATAATTTACTATAGTTAAAATTGCACACTCTAAAGTTAAATGATCTCGTTAAATTTAAGACCGCTCAATTAATTTATAAAGCAATAAATAAACAGTTGCCTGGAAACATACAACAGTTATTTACAGATAGGGTTGGGGGTTATAACTTGAGAGGGGATTTAAATTTGAGTCAACATAGGACTCGGACAAAACTCAAAAGTATGTGTATTTCGTTTTGTGGGGTGATTCTGTGGAATGGTCTGAGCAGTTCGATCAAACAAAGTGCAATTTAAAAAAAAGGTACAAAAGTTTTATTTTTGATAAGTACAGAAGTGGAGAGGGTGAATGATAATTCATTATGGTTGTAAATGCTGCTTGATAATGGTTTTTGTTTATGCTTTTTTTCTTTATCTTAATATTAAGATAAAGCATTATCGTAATTTAGTAGTTTATTATTATTATTATTATTTAAAACGTTATGTTTGATTTGTCTTGTTCATTGTGAATTGGTTTGGGTAGTTACTGGGGGTAGGTTTTGATAAGCCTAGGGCTTCTACCTATCCCTTTTCAAACAGGTTGATTATTATGCTAAACTTTTGTTGTTGTTGTTGTTTTTGTGTTTTAGTGTGTTTATTTATTTGTGTTGCATTGCTGTCTTTTTTTTATTTTATTATTATTTTATTAATTGTTCGAAATAAAGATTTCATTCAATCATTCATAGTTTGAGGCCAACACACTCACCCACTATTCTCCTTTCTTTGAGACATCCACAGAGATCTGGCACATTCTCCAAGTTGGATTTGTTTCTCTTGTTGAGGTTGGACAGAATGTCGGTTAAAATGTCTAACGACACCAATCCAAATCTCAGGTTTCTCTGCTCCTTTGTGGGCGAGGAAAACATAGGAGTTGGCGCCATTTGTTCGTAAAGATTTTTTTTTTTTTTTTAACACACAACACACAATAAAAAACATCGATTTCCACCAGGGGGCGCGCTTTAACTGATAGAGCCAAATTTGTCATAATATAAATATTCATATACCAAAATATCATTATTCAAACCTATAATTTTGAGACTTTATAACACACAAGAATGTAAACATTAGAAAGGGATTTCAATAAAATCATTGTTTGTTTGTTTTTTCGAAATTCCTTAATCTATTACCATAACGACTGTGTGATTTGTCCGTTCATAGTAGCGTTGAGAAAAGTATCATGATCCACGTGACAACGCCATCAACGTGTTGTTTTAAAAGTGGCCTGGTCAACGTTTTCTTCTGAATAAATTTCTTCCAGGGCTGTGGTTCAATAAAGGCCCAAATACAATATGCAAAAATACAATAAAAGTAACAAAACTAAATTCACTAAAGTAATTAATACGTTATGCATCTAACATATGATACACATGCTGCTTGTTCATGGACTATGTGGTTTACAAAAAAATGGGGCTCAATTTTTCATGAATGAAAAAATATTGAAATAATTGTAATTATTTAAATGAAGTTATAGTAAAATACAGTGACTAAATAATAAAAATACAAAGAAAATGCAAAAAAATAAATAAAAAAAGAATAAGAAGAAAAAGCTTAAAAAACACTGATCTACATCAAAATATGTAAACTGAACTTGCATCAAATTGTCACACAACTTTATGCAATCAAACCTGGCAGTCGAGAAGATTTCAAAATTATTTATTTCAAACATCCAAACTTGTATAATTTTAAACATGAGTAAACAATGTAATCTAATTTAATATATACTTTGAATGGCCTATTGTGAAATTAAAACTAAATGTTTTTATTTGTTTTATGTTTTTCTGACCATTATTTTAAGCATTTAGTTTTAGTTAGTTTATTTAAAAAATACAGCACAAGCAAACATCTATTTAACAATATTTATGCAATTGCATGCTTCTGAGTTGCATTAAACAAGTGAAGCTTGAAACAAGTCAGTGGAAATACACCTGAATGCCACCTCATGTGCATACATGGACATGTCTCATGGACTGTAGGGTGATAGAAGATCAGTTAAATACACAGGGGCTAAACCTTTTAGGGCCTTGTAGGTCAGTAGCAATACTTTATAAATTATACAAAACTTAATACGTAACCAGTGTAGAGATGATAAAATTGGTGTTATATGATCATATATTTCTTGACCTGGTAAGAACTCTAGCAGCTGCATTTTGGACTAATTGTAGCCTCTGCTGCCCTCAAATGTTAGTCTGGAGCCCTGTGAACTTAAAATAAAACTGCACATTGTAATTTCTGTATGTTAAGCCTATTTATTATCAAAGCATTTGTCAGTAATACAGTTATTTGGGGGGGGAAATGTGAATAATTGCATTGCAAGGTGATTTAAGGTGTGCCCGTAAATTTTCTGCTTGCGCTCCTAAAATTTTAAGTCAGGGGCTACAGCGCTCCTAATAAAAAAAAGTTAGTCTGGAGCCCTGGCCTCACAAAAAAATAACCATATTCTTTCTGGAAATATAACCGTAACGTACTGAAATAGACAGTAACTAAATTTAGACACGTTCAGACACACATTAATTTAATTTATTGTGAAAAATACACTCACCTAAAGGATTATTAGGAACACCTGTTCAATTTCTCATTAATGCAATTATCTAATCAACCAATCACATGGCAGTTGCTTCAATGCATTTAGGGGTGTGGTCCTGGTCAAGACAATCTCCTGAACTCCAAACTGAATGTCAGAATGGGAAAGAAAGGTGATTTAAGCAATTTTGAGCGTGGCATGGTTGTTGGTGCCAGACGGGCCGGTCTGAGTATTTCACAATCTGCTCAGTTACTGGGATTTTCACGCACAACCATTTCTAGGGTTTACAAAGAATGGTGTGAAAAGGGAAAAACATCCAGTATGCGGCAGTCCTGTGGGCGAAAATGCCTTGTTGATGCTAGAGGTCAGAGGAGAATGGGCCGACTGATTCAAGCTGATAGAAGAGCAACTTTGACTGAAATAACCACTCGTTACAACCGAGGTATGCAGCAAAGCATTTGTGAAGCCACAACACGCACAACCTTGAGGCGGATGGGCTACAACAGCAGAAGACCCCACCGGGTACCACTCATCTCCACTACAAATAGGAAAAAGAGGCTACAATTTGCACGAGCTCACCAAAATTGGACAGTTGAAGACTGGAAAAATGTTGCCTGGTCTGATGAGTCTCGATTTCTCTGTCTGTTGAGACATTCAGATGGTAGAGTCAGAATTTGGCGTAAACAGAATGAGAACATGGATCCATCATGCCTTGTAACCACTGTGCAGGCTGGTGGTGGTGGTGTAATGGTGTGGGGGATGTTTTCTTGGCACACTTTAGGCCCCTTAGTGCCAATTGGGCATCGTTTAAATGCCACGGCCTACCTGAGCATTGTTTCTGACCATGTCCATCCCTTTATGGCCAACATGTACCCATCCTCTGATGGCTACTTCCAGCAGGATAATGCACCATGTCACTAAGCTCGAATCATTTCAAATTGGTTTCTTGAACATGACAATGAGTTCACTGTACTAAAATGGCCCCCACAGTCACCAGATCTCAACCCAATAGAGCATCTTTGGGATGTGGTGGAATGGGAGCTTCGTGCCCTGGATGTGCATCCCACAAATCTCCATCAACTGCAAGTTGCTATCCTATCAATATGGGCCAACATTTCTAAAGAATGCTTTCAGCACCTTGTTGAATCAATGCCACGTAGAATTAAGGCAGTTCTGAAGGCGAAAGGGGGTCAAACACAGTATTAGTATGGTGTTCCTAATAATCCTTTAGGTGAGTGTATATATATATATATTTGATTTTGACAGGGCCAGCAGAAAAAGCCCTGACGACCCACCACTGAATCATCAAAGAATTCCCGATTTGAATGAGAAGTTTGAACGAATGACTCGCCTGTAAAGACAGTAAATTGCCACCACCTACTGGCCATTTGCTTTCATATTTAATCTATAACAAGGATGGGTAATGTCTGTCCTGGGTGCAGAGTTTAGTAGCAGTGCTTCGCCTGTGCTTCCCCCTAATATAGTCCCAAGTCAATATCTGCCTAGGAAATCACCTAGTGTTTAACACATTAAAAATGATTTTGCACAAAACTTAAACTTATGCTTTCTTAAAAATTATGTTTTCCTCAGTTTTATTACTCTGTACTTTGTGTTCTCTTGCATTTTCTGCTTATTTTACTCTGTACTCTTGTGCTGTTTTTCTCTGTTCTTCTTTCCATGTTCTTCGCTTGCTTTCCCAAATGTTGCAGTTCGAGATTCATGTAAATTAGGGCGTGCTTAAGCATCACCATTGGTCCACTAGTTCTAGATTGACAGTTCCTCCTCTAGCCAATCAATCGAAGAGGGGAGGTGACGTCACACCAATGCGACTCATGGTTACTGATGCTCAGTCATACAGGGGAACACAAGAGTTTAATTTAAACTTCACAAGGACTTTAAAGCAGTAAAGCAATCTTAACTCTGGACATGTACAAATAATTAAATTCCTCTTTTTTGAGATACATGAGAATTTTAATGTGCATACTGGTAATTGGTTTTAAACAATACTGTATTACTCGGTTCATGATGTTAAGCTAAGGCTGCTGTAAGTGAAACAACCTGCAGTTTTGAAACACTACTTTTCTTTGCAAAAATTAAAGGAACACTCCACCGTTTTTTGAAATAGGCCTTATTTACCTTCTTTCCTACATTTAGATAGGTGGGCAAATGCATTTTTGTCTCAGTGCATGCATTGTTTTAGTTTGACAGGGTCGGCGCTAGCTTAATGAATGGAATCCTTTGTTGCCAGCTAGCATGTCCTGAGTAAAAGTGATAAATAAAAAAACACTTAATTACTTCTTGTGGCCTGCGTATTCACAAAGAGTACAAATAGCGATGCAGATTAAAGTTTTTATTCATGCTTGTATTTTATTTTTATTCACGCTTATTATATTTTGATCCGTGATCAAGTTGTTTGCTATTCTGATCATTTTGTAAAAAAAAAAAAAATCGGTTTGTGCAATATATTTTTACGTGTTTTAAAATGTTTGATTCACGCTTTATTTATTTTTTATTTTTTATTTTTATCCTTGGCTGCAATACTTTAGACGGGATATTGATCCCATAAAATAGCAGCATAAACAACAGAACAAGAGGATTCATCATCATCATGCACCAGCAGCACTTCTGTGAACGGAGAAAAAACAGGATAAAATATAAATAGCATAGGTCTATACGCAAAATATATTTCACATAGGGTTAGGTTTAGTTAATTAGGGTTAGTTATTCTACACACAGAAGAAAGCTCTGTCTAGGCTCTGCCCCGGTACGGTTTGTGTCGTGCCATTTATTAGTCTCGCTGTTTGATGAGAAAGAGATTAAATGTAGTTGCTGTAAACTCTGTAGTAATTAATTCAACTGTATCAAATGACTATTCTGTTGCATGGAGCAGAGTAAGAACTGATGACAGCACGGCTTGATCTTTGGTTAGGGTTAGGGTTAGGTTGACCAATCAGCAGAAAGGGGCGTTTTAATCCCGCCCATGTAGAGATAGAATATTCAAGCTGTTTATCCATTTTGGTTTTATTGTTGTTGTAGCCAATTTTGATATTTGTTTTGTTTTTTGTTGGTGGTAAGTTGCATGGGGGTGACACTCTTCCACCTGCACACCAGGGGGCATAGGCAGGGCATCACAGTGGTTGTGGAGGCTATATGAGGAAGTCACAGGTGAATAGCGACAGGGAATTACGATCTGGGGAAGCCACACAGTTTTTCAACCGTGCATGCGTGCATGGATTTTGTCATGTCCAGTTATTAGCATCATGTTTAATGTTGCTTGCATACGTACGAGCTCAATTAACATCAGTAATGCAAGCAGCAGTGTTTGTAAGTCATTTTACTCTGCATAAAATAAAGTGAAAATCGAATGCCATGGCAGACCTGATTTCTTGCACCATTACGCGTTGGAGACGACTTCAAATTCCCTCAAGTGTTTTTTTTTTTGTGGTACGATCTCCACTACAATAAGTTGAAAAACTACGCTTCAGTGGACGGATCGCACGGATGTTGGAGGGCAGAAGCACAGCGCTCCAGCTGATTCCAATGAGTGAACGCCGACAGGAAAAATTGGACGCTGAGAAATGAAAGTGGGCTAAAGCAACGCTGGAGCATAACAATTGTTTTGGAATTGTTATAAGCTGTGTGGAAGAGATTGGACTTCTCACAATCAGGATATAGGTAAATCCTGTTTCAATTCTAAAATAAAGCCTTCGGCAGCTTGTCTAATCATTGTCAATGAGTAACGTGGATTTGAATGCACGTCTGTCAATCAAAGTGAAATGGCGAATGAACTTGGTAAAAGACCAGTTAAACTCGCGGTTAAAGCTTTGGAAGAAAAAATATTATCACATCAAAAGGAAGGGAACCATAGGATAAAGAAACTTTATAAACTAAGAAAGGAAGTTGAGCAACTGATGCTTTCAAAAGAAAATGTGTCCGAGGTACAGATTAGCCTATATATGATACTTTTTTAAAGTTGAGTGTGGAAACAACAGAATTGCATGAATCATTGAAACCTTTGCTACCAAAAGAGGAAATGTCAAAACAAAATAAATGGTTTGAAATCGAAATGAACAGTAAAGGCCATTGCACACTGAGTCCGAAATTCGCATCCGAAATTTTCGCACGTTAAAAAAAAAATTCGACCTCACGTTATGTCAATCATGCTTGCACACTGTCTACGAAACTTTCGTCCGTAAAAAAAAAATTCGGATTGGGTTCGATTTTCTGCGTTTTTCGCATCCACAGCCAGTGTTTTGTGAGGTTTTTTGAAAATTCAGAGCCACCGTACAAGCGAACGACAAAATCCAGAATGACGTCTGACAAGTTGATACACTTCGTCTCGCAGCACAAGTAACGTTACTGTATGAAAAACAAAATGCGGATTACAAAGACACTGAATAAAATATAACCTGTATACAGCTGTTCTGTCTGCCCAGCGCTTCTGCCGGCCGCGTGTGTGTGTCCGTCCATAGACATACTGCCAGTTTCTGTTCAGGATCGATTGGTTCACGGAAATTGGTGGTCTTCTTTTTAATATGTGGCTCCAGTATCGCTAGCAAAGCATCAAACTGTTCCACTGACATTCTGAGGTAAATTTTGAATCGTTTGGGATAATTTCGCAACTCCTTGATAAGGAGGTGAAACTCTCCTTCCTCTCGGCGCAATCTCAGGATTGGATGGACCCAATATTTCCTCTTTCTTTTTCTCTTTTTAAGAAGAAAGAGGGCAACAAATTCATCCTCACTGCTTGACGAATCCATTTAGTATTTTTTGCGTTTTTTTCCGCAAAGGTTTAATAAATACGCATCGGACTCAGTGTGCAAGGTTTCTGTGCGTGACGAATTTTACTGCTGACGAACACGAAAAAACGCATACGAAAATTTCGGACTCAGTGTGCAATGGCCTTAATACAGAGATAATTAAAAGAATTAAAGAGTGATTGCTTGACATTAAGGAGCAATGCAAGGGTGTTGATGATGATGGTGATTTTGATGATGATGATGAAGTTGACAGTGCTGCGCCACACATGACTGTGATCACTGATGAAATCGGTCCAAATGACAGTGTTTCTAATATTGGTGGTAAAAGGTGTACATCAGCTTCCTGCTCCAGCCACAGGTCTTTAAAGTCATCAACCTCCTCTCTCTGCATACCTAAAAGCAGAGGCTGAAAGGGCCGCTCTTCTTGCTAGGGCAGCTACCCTAAAAGAAAAGCATGAACTGGAGGTACAGGAGGAACAAATTAGACAAAAGAAGGAGGTGCTTGAATTGCAAAATTGCAAAGGTTAAGGTGCTTAAGTAGAGGTTCTGATGTGCAAAGCTCCAGTGCACATTCTGATGGAATGAATTCATATCTGAAAAGGTCAAAGTACAAATCCTCTCTTAGATCCTCTGCTATGGAATTTGTTCCACAAAGTTCAAGCTATCATTTCAATCATCCACCAAAAGGAGGCAGCAAAGCCACAGTGTCAATGGAGACATGTCTCAAGGATTCAAGCCATCAGTTCAATCATCTACCAAAAGGAGGCAGCAAAGCCACAGTATCAACGGGGGCACGACCTAAAGAAACTAGTTTTCAACAAAGTGGAACAAAAGTTCATGCTCCGCTTCACAAACCAAGCATGCCTCAACAATCCCAGCAAACCAATCACACCACATATCACACACAGGAAACGGCCATGCTTTCCACGCATACAGCGTGATGGTTTAGTGCAAACCAACGTGGAACAAGGAAATCTTCTCACTATTATGCAAAGGCAAATACTTTGATAGTACAGCTGCAGTCTTCACTATCATTACCCCCAAAGGATATACCAACCTTTGATGGAGACCCTCTCGAATACAGCACATTCATTAGAGCATTTGAAAATTGAGTAGAAGGAAAGGCTGCTAGTATTGGAGAATTTCATCTGTCTCATACATGAGTCCAAATAAATGCTGTAATTTTTGTTAAAACTAGGCCTAGGAGCATGGGAGGATAAAATGATGGGAAACAGAGAGAACAGGTCAAAAGGAGACAAAATGATGGGAAACACAGAACAGGTCAAAAGTGTATGTGAGGATAAAAACTGGGAAAGGTTGTGTGAGGACAGGATAAAAACAGGGAAAAAGGTTGTGTGAGAACAGGATAAAAACTGGGTAAAAGGTTGTACGAGGACAAGAGTGGAAAAGTACCCAAAAAACCATATATGAAATCATATTTAAGAAAGCGCATGCGCCAGGACCGCCACCAATGAGAATAAGGCTTTGATACAGGTGTTTCTAATCGTGGCGAAGTGACGAGGAGGAGCAAAGAGAAAAAGATAACTGTATGAATGCTAATTGGACACCAAGTGTGATAAGAAAAGGTATAAGACATGAGTGCAGACCATTGTAAGATCAGATGTCCGGATGGCCAGCCGGTTTCTCCTTTATTGTCTGTACGATAAAGTTAATTCTTCTGACCTGGAGCCTCGACTTTGAGAAACTTCTTTGAGACCTGAGCCAAAAAGAACATGAATTTGCCACAACATAATTGCCGAGCCCAGCAAGGAGGGACAAGGGGTCGAGGAGTGACCACGGTGGGCGTGCTGGCAGAGGCCGCACAAAACAAAGGTGCGCCATAAAATAAGGTAGGCAAATTTTTGCTTATATTTGTTTTGTGCTGCCCCTGGTGAGCTGGCGCCCGGTTGGTGACTGCCTTAAATAAAAGACTCCACCAAAAAGAACCTAAAAGTGATAAACGATAAGGAAGGTAGGTTCCAGGTTTTGAGAAACAGTGCATGCAGTAATTGTTTGTCTGTCCATACGCGAGTGCGTATTCCATTCGTATGAGGTGCGTTGTACACGTGTGCGTCACGGTATTTTACGCGAAAAGTGCGTTTGCAAAATTATATGTTGTATTGTCTCTAAACGCAGAAGTGCGTAATACGGGAGAAGCACGTATTTGTGTACGCGAGAAGTGCGTGTCCCCAACGCAGAAGACGCGTTGAACGTGAGAAGCACGTTACTGTTAGTCTTATATGTTGTATTGTGTACGTGCAACGCCTCGAAGGAAGGGCGTTTGAAATGAGAAGCACGTGATCTGTTTGTCTTACCTGTTGTATTGTGTGCGCACGTGATCTGTTTTTGTGTGAGGAGAAATAGTGGTTTGTGTTTGTATGTCTGAGTGATTTTTCATCTTAAATAGGAGTAAAGTCATTTTGAAGAAAATTAGCAAAAGTGATAATAATAATAATACCTTTTATAATATAATAAAATATAATGTGTGTCATGTAGAGAATTGCCAAGAGGCCTGGGAGAAGTTAGGAAGGCTCAGTACAAGGGAGTGATTTTCAAAATGCCAGTTGTGATTTATTTCTGAAGCTCAAACATGTTCAAACGTTTGCATAGCTTTCACAGGATGCCACCACCCTCTTTCAACCTGCTCAATCCATTGTTTAAATATACAGTTTTCCTGCCCAAACTCTGGTGGGACAAACCATTATCACGGGGTAGGAACTTTGCCCGTAACACTCATCACAAACTTCCACAGCTAACATTAATACATAAAAAACATAACTACTGTTCATGAACTCATTTCTGACATGTGGTAACCACAATACAAACATGCATAACATAACACCACAAAAAAACTTACATTAAACATTGACACCTCATAGCACTCATGTTTCCCTCCATTTTGTAAAATGGTACATTCCGGATATGCACACTACCCGAACCCACCTCCAAAACATTGGATCAAACAGGTAAGATCTAACATATGCTATAAAATGTAAACTCACACAATAAAGAAATAATTTAAAGCAAACAATGACTCTCTATTATCATTCAACACTAACACATTGCACACTTGATGTTGGTACTGTCCATTCTCATATACATTGTCAACACACCATATACAATAACTTATTTCTGGACTCAACACACCAAGTAAATTCAGAAAAGCATTAGACTGGTACTCTAGTGATGATGTAATTGACCTAGCATCATCACAATGTGTTTTTCTAAAAAACCCAAAGTGATAGAAATTAAAAGTTAGAAATGATATAGCCGTGTTTGAGCAGAATTCATAGAAAGGACGGAGACGCAGAGATAAAGTGCCTTTTAACTGAGCTCTATGTTCTGCATAAAATTACATTTGAGCCACTGCCCCGAAATTGTTACATGTGTGTGAGTGGCCTTGACGCTCAGTGAGAAAAAAGGGAGTAATCAGGCTGAGAAAGCTGAGACAGACAAAGGCACATGAAATAAAACTCTTATAAGAAATCATTTTTGAATCAGTGTTATTAAAAGTTTAATGGATGATAAAACAAAAATTGATGACAGGAAAATAAAAAAAATCAAGATATCAAAGAAAAAAGAATATTCCCCGAAATTGGCTTTGTCGGCTATTTGCCATCTTCCGGACTATAAGTGTTGTGATCCGGATAGGGAAACACAGCCCATATTGTCAAAAGTTTGATTGATTGACGTTGTCTTTTCATTTGTTACAAGAAAAATAGGAAAATAATAAATGAGTGTGTGAGAGCGGCTCTGTGTGTGTGTGTGTGTGTGTGTGTGTGTGTGTGTGTGTGTGTGTGTGTGTGTGTGTGTGTGTGAGTGGCTCTGTGCGTGGCTGAGTGACTGTGTGTTTGAAATCCCGGGTGTATGAGAGTATGTTATAGCAGACTGAAAGCGTTTGTATTGAGATAAAGAAATAAGGAGGGAGAGAAGAGATAGAGTTTTCACCTTTTGACACCTGAAGAAAAGTACACATGTGGTCTAGAGTGAGAGATAATTATGAGGCAGAGGAGACTAGATTGCAGAAAGAAAGAAAAGATGAGAATGATTTTCAAGAGGCATTAAAACTAACCAAAGGAATTAAGAATCACTTCTGGTTAGAAAAAGAGTTCATAGATAATGAAGGGCAGAGACAAGAGTTAACAGACCAAGGGAAGGATGAGCTTTTGAAAAAATTGACAAGAATAACAAACTTGAACTAGGTTGAACGAGAGTGGCTCTTAGTGGATTGGCGTGATGTGATAAAAAAAACAGATAACTCTTGAAGCCCTGAGACCACACTTGAACAGATTTGACCTTCTAAAACCTACCCTTTTGGATTCATTGCTGACAAAATCAGAAATAAAGCTAAATCCATTGTACATCCCAAACCTGAAAAGAAATGCCTGGTATACTTGGCCTCTGGGTTTCGGAGGAGCCATGATTTTGAGGAACATGCATGTGGTAGTGAGTTCAAGGCCAGAAAAGTGGGAAAGTGACACAATCGTTAAAGTCGGACAGGGAGGAGAAATCAGACCAGCACAGGTAGATAATTGAACACTGGAAAAACTGGTGGTAGTGGTAGTTTTGAGGAGCAACCGCAACCATACCAGTAATATGTTGGTAGAAATTCATGAAAAAGACAGAAGTGCAGTCAGTTGTCAAAAAAGAGCAGTCAGTACTGAGAATGTACAGTACCAACAATGGACAAATAGGAGGGGCAGGAGAGGAAACGGGGAGACAAATAAAAAAAAAAAAAGGCTTTGCCTCTTCATTGAAAAATAAAGTAAAAGTGTGTGTGTGCGCGTAAAAGGCACAGATTAGGACTGTTTGAAAAAGAACGATATTCATTTATAAAGAAAACCTAGAATTATGAAAGAACACTTGTTTCTCTCTCATATAGCAAAAGTAAATGGTGACTGTGATATGAGAAAGAGAGAGGAGGGGCTGCCTCTTACTGAGAGAGGAGGGGCTACAAGAAGAAAGTGAGACTGCATGTGTGTGTGTGAGGAAGGAAAGGAGGGAGACAGAGAGAAAGAGTTCACCTTTCCTAGTTCTGACCACCCTTAGTTCTGACTACTAATATAAACCAGAAAGTGAGTAACCATTTCCAACATACACTTTGAACAACACTCTGAGAGATTTTATTTGTAACTGTCATCCCCACAAGTGGACCTGTAATAGAGGAGCTGCATTTTTAAAAATACCTGAGAAAGACTAATCAGATATCTTAATAAATGTCTGACCATCTTGCTGAAAACTAGTTAAGAATAGATGCAAGCTGGGGTTAGTAAGGTATACTAGAAATGAGTGAAACACACAGATAATAATTAAGATTATAATGGCATCAACACCCATAGAGATACCAAGATCAAACTATTAATTTTGCAGAGATACTATAGGACAACCCTCCAAAAATGGGGAAAGAAGCCTAAAAACAAAATGACCAGCTGAGGGAACATTAGATGTGGCTATGTGCAGAGACACTGAAACATTCGTAAAAAAATAAAATAAATAAATAAATAAATAAATAAAAAGGTATTCAAAAACAGTTTTCTAAGAGATCAAGTAAGATTGGTGAAATCTGCTAATCCAGTCAGAATTAAAAGTAGACTAATATCACAAATACCAAGAAAACACCAATAAAAATAATTGATAAGAAATTAACCTGAAAGAAAGTATAAAAATTGCTTAAATGCTAGTTGACTGGTCTATGGGGGCATTAAATTAATAAGCAGGCCTAACAAGGATTGATATGGAGGATTGCGCAAACTGGTGGCCATCAAAAACACTGAAGTTTTATCCTTAGTATAAGTAGTTTGTGTAGTTCCCAGAGGAAAATCAAATAATTGATAAAAAAGGTTTATAGAAATATCTGACATTTAGAGATAAAACATGTATAGAGAGACATGCTAGATGTGGGTATGACTGACCTGTTATATTAAGACATGGCCTATGATGTTTGCATCTTGTTGTCCCTGGGAGACAGTTTTAAATTTGAGCCATTGCAGAAATTGAGATCTTTGGATTGCGTTAACTTAAAATAACTTGTGCATTGTGTTGAATGAGCAGGATTGGGTGACCAAGCTAAACAGACATTTTTTAACAGCCATACTGTATTATACACATTTCACAGTAATGAGACTCGTTGATTTAATCCTAAAATGCTTGAGAGAGTAGAGATCGATATACCGAGTGATAAAAATACTATATATGTGACTGAAAATAAGGCAACTTAGACAGACTGAAAGGCTGCTATTTTCTGCATACTGCAAAGAAGAAAAATGCTTGCTCTTTTCTGCAAAGAAGAACTTGCTTTATTAAAATTGCATTGGGCAACTGCTGTTATCAACCAGATGAGACTTCTGAAATTAAGGGACAATTGAAAGAGACGGTTGAAGAATTTATAAAGGATGAATTTGATTAACACGGATCTTTGAGTGTTCAATTTCCAGATGACACCAGACATCTCTTGGGACGGCTGCCTCAACATAAACAACAGCAACTGGACTGTGCAACAAGTGAGAGCAAGAAACATAAGGATACGGCTGCAGAGAAAAGAAGAGGCGTTTGGTTGGTGGGCCTTCATCCCCTCTTAAAGAGGAAGCTGAAACTTCCAAGGGGCTGGTATGGACAAAGACTGTGTTGATGCAGAAACATCCAAGAAAAATATCCTGCCATTATGCAAAATTGCCTCCTCCGTGGCTTGGCCAAAAGACAGACTGAGGAGTGGCAGAGAGATGTGGAAATCCAGATTTATTAAAATGCTTAATTTAGGTTTACATTGAATTTAGCATGTTAAGGTTAGGTATAAATTATGATTATCAGAGTTTTCTAGCAAACGACTCTGGTCAGTCCTGTTTTACTGAAACTCCTGGAGTTTGTGTTTTAGCAAGAAAGTCCAGCCAGTCCTGTACTCGGGTCTCAGTGTTTCAATAGATATGCTGAGTGGATTAGGGTGGGCAATGCTCTCAGTCTAAAACCGGTTCCTAAACCTGTCTTTTTCGGTTCCTGCCCCTAAATGTATATAAACTGTAAGAGAACATTCACGTCAGACTTGGTGACTGCAGCTACCGACAGCTCGTGTTCTCAATAAAGAATCCTGCTGAAGAAACAACCAAGTCTCCTGGTCTTTCGATTCTAAGTTCACAACAGCTTGGTGCCGTGACCCGGATGGAGAAAAAGGAAACTCAAAGAACTTCAAGCTCAAAGACCTGAATCCAGATTGAAACAGCAAGCTCAACAAAAGATCTGCTTTCCAGACTGCATCTTTTGGAATCGAAACTTGGAGAGCGAAACTTCCAGCTAAACAAAGATTACCAGACTGAATTTTTCCAGCTTCCTCCAGATTGAAACTTCAAGCTCAAAGATCTCAAAGCCTGACGATTTTAGCATATGTGCTAATATTTTGGTTTATCCTTTGCTTCAGGCAGAGAAGAATTAGCTTTACGTGCTAGTTATTTTGGTTGATCCTCTGTTTCTGTAGGCAGGGAAGATTTTAGCGTAAATTGCTAATATTTTGGTTTATCCTGTTTTTTTTTTTTTTTTTTTGTAGGCAGGGAGGTTAAGTGTGAAGTGTTGGTCATTTGGAAAGTTAACAATAGCTGATGTGTTAACAAGTGTACCCTAGAGAAGTTTTAGTTTTTTTTTTTTTATTATTGTGTGGTAACAAAGAAAACTCACAGAAATGTTTAGAAAAAATGCCAGACTGATCCCCACAACGGAAAAAGGTGGCTTCGCGACTCCATCGTGGTCAGAAAGTGAATTCAAAAATATGTTAAGAGAACAAATGGACCTAATAGTCACTGAAAAAGTTAGACAGGAACTAACTCAGAAATATGAAATTCACCCAGACAAAACTTGGTCAGTAGATGAGTGTAAAAAGGTGCTTGGAGCAAGCATCCGCAAAAAACATATGAAAGCCATTATTTGTTGCCACCGAGAATATGTTTTAGCAAAAGCTACAGAACAGTCTAAGCGCAACTCAGAGCTAGAGAAACAGGTAAATGAGCTACGTGCTAGAATATCTTCGTTGACTAAGAAATTGAGCCGCAACAAAGCTATAGAAAAAACTGATGTAGAAGTTAGTCAGCCAGATAACATTTACCCTGACTTACAAGCTTTTTTTGAAACAGATGTAGCCATCCAATCAGTAACTGATAAGCCAGTAGATTCAGTGAAGGTGTGTGGCGCTAGGAGAAGGTCTCAGGGAATTGAGGGAACTGAAAGTGTTCCTCTCAACTCTTCTGTTGTCCAAGTACAAACTATTGCCAAAGCGCTAGGACCCAAAGATATCGAGAGACTATCCCAGAGTTTACCCTCAGCACGCACACATTTTTCTGAATTTAGAAGAGCATTGATAAGTAAAATGCGTCTTTACGACATGTCGTTGCCAGAAGTAACACAGCTGATGTCACAAATTCTAACTGAATCTGAATTCAACAATTTTGAGTCTGCTGTTACGTCTGAACTACAACATGCCAGTAAAGGCGATTTGAGAGAAAGTGTTTTGAAAATCCTAAAGAATCTCTTAGGACCCAAAATAGATTGGTCGAAAGTTACTAGATGTGTACAAAAGAAAGGAGAGACTATAAGTGAATACACTGAAAGATTTTGTCAGGCAGCTGCAACTTACAGTGGAATAGTGGAGGATTCTGAAAGTGTACTAGAGGATAGAGGAGCTCTAAGCCGAATTTGGGCAGATGGTCTTATAGCTGAATACAGATCAGCCTTGCCATTCCTACATGTTACGTGGGCTAACGGAACTCTCAGAAGTAACCTAGACAGGTTAGCTACATGGGAAAGAGATGCTGATGTTAAAACCCAAGTGAGAATAGCAGCAGCTACGTTTAACCCAACGAAACAAGAAAACAGGTGGTCTAAAAAAGAAGGCAAATGCCACTACTGTGGAAACTTAGGACATTGGGAGTGAGAGTGTAGGAAGAAGTTGCAAGATACAAAAAGAAATGCTATGCATAATTCGGCCCCTTCTCAACCTGCCTACAACCCGGACGTAGTTCAGCCAATGTCCACTGAAACTTTAGGACAGCTCGCGCAGGCTCTTCTAAGAGCACAAAAAGAACAGGAAAAAAACTAATTGTTGGGGCTGTGAGTAGCTACCTTTCCCCGGTAATCCATCATAATGACAAAAGAATTTTTGTGAAAGGTAGCATAAAAGAAAGAGAGATTGACTTTTTGCTTGATACAGGTGCAGAGATTACGATAATTCCTACAAAATTGGCTAAAGGTTTAGACATCCCGTACAAGAAAACCAAACTTTCTTTAACTGGCGTAATAGGTGAAGATTCTGTTTTGTATGAAACCCCGCCCACAGAGGTACAATTTGGCCCAAAAACTCTGACAACAAAATTGTTATGTGCTCCATTGAATACAGGTGCAATTTTAGGCATGGATCTTCTGAGACAAGTACATCTAACTTTAGACATGTCCTCAGAATCTGCTAGCATTAAAATTTCCTCAGCACACATTTCTACCAATAATGCAATCCCTCCAGAGTATGCTTTCTTACTGAATCATCCAATTTGGGCTAATGACAAGGATGATTGTGGTTTATTGACAGGTGTAGAACCAGTCAAATTGACAGGAACTCCACCCCCGGTTACCAAACAGTATCCGATCAGTAAGGAAGCCATACAGGGAATCAAACCTATTGTAGAAAAGCTGCTGACGCAAGGAGTGCTAGTTAAAACCAACAGTCCCTGTAACTCACCCATATGGCCCATCAAGAAATCCAATGGGACATGGAGACTCACCATAGACTACAGAGTAGCCAATAAAAACATTGATAAAATCACCCCACTAGTGGCAGATCCATCTACAATTTGTAATGGCTTACCATTAGATTGTAAGATTTTTTCAGTAATTGATATGTCTAATGGATTTTTTTCTGTACCATTGCACTCTGACAGCCAGCCATGGTTAGCTTTCACAGTTGACCATGAACAATATCAGTGGACCCGATTGGCTCAGGGATTTCAAAACTCCCCGACAATATACCATCAGGCTGTCAGACGTGATTTGTGTGACCCAGAATGTCCAGTAAAACAGTCCACTATGATCCAATATGTCGATGATATTTTGATTGCCTCAAAAAGGACACAAATGCAGCTTTCACAAAGCTCAAATTGCTAAAAAGCAAGTCACATTTCTGGGTCAAACAATTGGTGCAGGAAATAGATCTATTACACAGGATCGAACAGCTTCAGTCAAAGCCATACCTCCGCCTACTACCATTAAAATACTACGCTCATTTTTAGGAACAGCAGGTTACTGAAGACCGTGGATTGAAGAATATGCCTCGATTGCTCAGCCTCTCTATGACTTGTTGAAAGGCCATGGTAAAGATTCAGATATTGTTTGTATGGAAGAACTTCACCTCAAAGCATTCAATGATTTGAAAAGAGCACTATGTCAAGCACCAGCATTAGGAATTGCTCAATCTGATAGACCCTTTGTGCTTTATGTCCATGAACACGTAGGCTTTATGACTGCATGTCTAATGCAAGATCATGGGGGCAGTTTACGTCCAATTCATTACTATTCTGGTAAACTTGACATAGTAGCTCAAGGTATGGGACCATGCCTAAGAGCAGTACAGGCAGTTCATCTAGCGCTTCAGGCTTCATCAGTAATGGTGTTAGGTCAGACGGTAAATGTAAAATGCCCTCATGCAGTATCCGCACTAATGAATCAAGCAAAAGTCACTTCTGTCACTTCCTCTCGTTGGGGAAATTGGTTAACTACTCTCACAGCCCCGAACATTGTTTTACAGCGTGCACCAGTCACAAACCCCTCATCATGTATGATGTCTGCAATGACTGAAGTTGTGTTAGAGGATGAAGGTGAAATGACTCATGATTGTGTTACGCTTACATATGCAGCGACAAGTGAAATAGCAGAAACTCCCATAGAAAATTCAGAATTTGAGTTGTTTGTTGATGGTTCAGCTCAAGTAATTGAAGGGAACAGACGAGCAGGTTATGCAGTAACGTCCACCACTGAGGTGGTAGCTTCAGGTCGTCTTCCAGATCATTTTTCAGCTCAGGCTGCAGAACTGGTAGCTTTAACTAGAGCATGCACACTAGCTTCAGGATCAGTTGCAAATATCTACACAGATTCCAGGTATGCTTTTGGGGTTATTCATGATTTTGGTGTCATTTGGCAAAGCAGACAGTTTCTAACTTCTGCTGGATCCCCCATTAAGCATGCGGAATTCGTGAAAGATCTTATGTTTTCCATGAAACTTCCAAAGAAATTAGCGGTGATCAAAGTGAAAGCACATCTCACAACTAACACTACAGAAGCTAAAGGTAATGCTCTTGCAGATGTAGCAGCTAAACAGGCTTGTTTCTATGTAACTGTACAAGTGTGTTCAGGTAGTACAGCACAGAAGAAAATTCTGCCTCCTGAATCTATCATTGATTTGTACAAAGATGTTCCTCTATATGAAGCATGGACATGGTTAGACAAAGGAGCCACCGTTGATTCATCTGGCTGCTGGACCAAAGGGGGGAAGTATGTTGCTCCCGAATCACTGCTGCCATATTTGGCTCAACAAATACACAATTTGGGTCACAGTGGTCCAGCAACGATGAATCACAGGTTCTCAAATCAATGGTGGAATCCAAAATTCAGAAATGTTGCCACAGAAACAGCCAAAAGGTGTGTTACATGTCAGAAAACTCAGGGAAGGAAAACATGGACTCATGTGTCACATTGTAAAGTGGTTCCTCCCCCCACAGGGATAGGATAGGACACGGACCAGTGAGGAGCCCGGGAAGAACCGGAAGCAACAGGCTTTCGGGGGCCAACCCTGCGGTGAAGATTCCCTTATAGGCCCTTCCCAACCATAGTCCATCCTCACCTCACTGTTCCTTTTAGGTGTCTCATAAATTAAGAAATAGGGAAAGAAGGAACCACAATTAGCAGACTCAGATTAAATAGATGATACAACCCTAATGTTTGTAGTCTTTACAATGAATCCTGGTCTGTTGCAGTTGTTCTTTGTTTGTTTGTTTTAACCATATGCACTGACCTACACACCTGCATATGAAGACCCAACCTCCAGAAAACAATACAAAAAAAAACAAAAAAAAATACACAACGCAGACTCACCTACGGGAACTTCAGTCATCCCTCATCATGATCAAGATTGTCGTACTACTAACCATCATGGACATCGCACAAAGTGTGGACCCCAGAAACAACATCTTCTTAGAGCTGATGAATATGTCCCTGTTTGCTGGAAAGAACGTTTTCATGCCACATGCACCTTCTGTAGGAGCAGGAATCCCATGGGTTGCACACCCTATCTCTGTCTACAGCATCCTACCCAGCCAATTCAACGGCAGGTGCACCCTGGTTTATGTTCTACCAGCTATCAGAGAAAACACACACTCCACACCAAGCTCTCCACAGTTACATGATTCAGCTCCTTCTATCAACAAAGATGGCTGCATTCCAGGACTCACTTGTGTTCAAACTTGGTGGTCAAGAACTCTTGGAGCCTTAATCCATCGTATGGTGTACCTGAGTGCTGCACCGGGTTAATGGATCCAACAGAGAACTTGAACAAAATCCAACAAGACATTCTTGATCTTTCAACAAAATTACACCAGATGACTGAAGACAATTCTTCATGGTTCGGAAACTTGATTGGTAAACCCTGGCTGTGGATTAAAGAAATAGCAATGCTGCTGTTATTTCTCCTACTGGCGTTCTACGTATGCTTCCACAGTATCAAGTGTTTCATTCAACAAATGACTCACGCCTCGCACGAGAAAATGACTGGTCCAACCATAAAAGAATATTACCCGTAAGAAATTCACGGACCCTAATTGCATGTTTGTTTCTGTGTCAACATGCAATTACAGATGAACAACACAGATCATGCTTTGTGCCTGTAACTTACACAAGTTACAAGATTGAACTTGCTATGTGCCTGTAACTTACACAAGTTACAAGAATTAACTTTTAAGTGTATAAATTTGTATTTTTTTGAGTTTTTTTAAGACTCTCAAAGGGGCAAATGTGGAAATCCAGATTTATTAAAATGCTTAATTTAGGTTTACATTGAATTTAGCATGTTAAGGTTAGGTATAAATTATCATTATCAGAGTTTTCTAGCAAACGACTCTGGTCAGTCCTGTTTTACTGAAACTCTTGGAGTTTGTGTTTTAGCAAGAAAGTCCAGCCAGTCCTGTACTCGGGTCTCAGTGTTTGAATAGATATGCTGAGTGGATTAGGGTGGGCAATGCTCTCAGTCTAAAACCGGTTCCTAAACCTGTCTTTTTCGGTTCCTGCCCCTAAATGTATATAAACTGTAAGAGAACATTCACGTCAGACTTGGTGACTGCAGCTACCGACAGCTCGTGTTCTCAATAAAGAATCCTGCTGAAGAAACAACCAAGTCTCCTGGTCTTTCGATTCTAAGTTCACAACAGAGACAACAGCATACAGAGTCAAACCACTATGTCCCAACATGACACCAGACCCTTGAATGCCAACAAAGACTGACAGATCAAATGCATCGGATGAGGAGGGAAACACTCAGACAGCAGCCCAACCAGTTCAACTGATCGCTGGTCCAAGCAGAAGGACTGCATCCTTTACTAAGTGTGCACAGGTGATGCGTTTTCAATGATCACTACAGAGACCGCTTCAAATTTTATTGATTGGCCATATTAATTGTATTTTGATTATTCACTGGTCCAACAGCAGTTCTCTATATTCTGTGAAGCTGACACTCTCTATTTGCTTTCTTTCAATAGACATTAGTCCAGCTGTAAGCATTAAAAAAAATGGGAGGGGAAGTGTTTGCATGACTCAATAATTAACTACAACTGACGCTGGACTTAGCATAGTGAGGGACCACTGCATTAACCAACTAGGGGTAAATGCATAATTAGATAATTGATGATGTTGTCCATTGAACAGAGAGCTTTTGGGCTCTGCTTTCAAGACAGAGCTGATATAAGCTTGAGTGATACTGAGCTCTCTATCAGGAAAAAAGAGGACATAATATGTTCAACAACAAAAAGTGGATGATAAAGCTATGGTGCTGGTCACTCCATCTTGGTCAATAGTTAAAAAAAAATTAGGTTTAGAAATAAAAGTTGTGACTACACAAATTACAAACACGTGATGTCACAAGTGCTGTCATTACCAGGGATTTCACGATGTTGATATTTTTGGTTATGAATTCGAGATTATGCTAAAATCTCCAGTCATTTAAAAGAGCATCTCATAAGCAACAGAAGAAAAGATTATGAAGAGAAATGAAATTAACAGATGAATGACAAATCAGATAAGAGAAATTAATAATGTTTTTTTTTTTTTTTTTTTTGACAGCATGTCCAAACCTACCAGAAATTTGTATCTATTAGATATTGAAAAATTTGGGGTTTATGACAGCAGTGGTTAACACAATCAAATGGCAACTGATATCGACCAACTGTGTTATTCAAAACATTTAGACACTGTCACATGGGGAATGACACATTGCCTACATTCAGTAGCTTTTGTCATCAGAGTTGTGTTACCAATTTACAATTGGTTGTATTCGCACCTTGGAATTTAGAATAGATAATTGAATATAAAATTGAGTCTATTATTAGTCAAGAAGCAGATGCGCATGGTTTTGACCATTGCGCAAGGGGGGAGATTATTAGAAAAATAAAATTAGAAAAATAAAAAGACAAAGATCAGAGGTGTCAAAAGTATTCATATTCATTACCCAGGTAGAAGTATAGATACTAGGGTTTAAAAATACTTCTGTAGAAGTTTAAGTATCAACTCAAGCTTTTTACTCAAGTTAAAGTATAAAAGTACTTGTTTCAAACCTACTTAAAGTATAAAAGTAAAAGTAATGTAAGAAAAAAAAAATGCAATTCTCTCTCTCTCTCTCTCTCTCTGAATCATTTGACGCGATTTGCCCCGATTTCTCCCTCGCTTACCGGGTTTCCTTCGGAGGAGTTTTGGCGCTGCGCACAACCAAATGTGACTACAGCCTCTCACAAGTTAGAAAGACACCACAACGCCAATCAGTTTAGCGATGTGTATTCAGGAGGCGGGACTCAGATCTAAACCGTTTGTGTAATTGGCCAATTTTTTTTTTTAATGACGACTAGCCGGAATGAAAACAAGCCGAAATTAAATAGGTACAATAAAGTTAATTCTTCTGACCTGGAGCCTCGACTTTGAGAAACTTCTTTGAGACCTGAACCAAAAAGAACATGAATTTGCCACAACACTAGCAACCAAGATTGTTTGTACTTTTTAGAGCAGTACACCAAAGGACAGCCTAAGGAGTTGGTCAAGAGCTGTCAACACATGCCACCTGAAAGGGGGTATCAAAAAGCTAAGACACTTCTTCAGAAATGCTTTGGAAATGAACAAAGAATTGCCACAGCTTACATGGAGAAAGCTCTGGGATGGTTAACAATGAAAGCAGAAGATGTCAAGGGCTTGCAAGCCTTTGTTTTCTTGAGAGGCAAGTATCTATTGCCTCTGATCCACTCTTTGGAAACATTCAGGACACATCCATCTTACCATCAAAATATAAGGTTGGATATAAAGTCTCACAGGTTCGCTTCAAGGGAAGGGGAAGCAGTTTTGCTACCTCTGTGGAAGCTGTTAATACTGGAAACACACATCAAGTGCAAAAAGAGAAAAATGTTACAGTCAACTAAGGTGATGTGTCTGCTGTGTGAGGAGGGTCACAGATTGGAGTGGTGCCCCAGAATGGAGAAGAAGCTGCACAGAGAGAAAATCGACTTTCTAAAGGTGAAAGGTGTTTGTTTTGGGTGTTTGACTGTTGGACACATGAGCAAAGACTGTCATAGACGTCTAACTTGCAAGTTGTGTAACATGAAACATCCTACCTGCCTCCATATCCATTTAAAGGAAAAGGAGGACACAATCAAATCAGAGGACACAAACCAAGAAACAAGTCATGTAGTTTCTCCTAAGACTTGTGGCCATATAGGGGCCGGTGCGCAAGACTGTGTTATAGATTGTAACAATCATTGTCTATATACAATCTAAAACGTCTCATGACGTTTTAGAGGAAAGCTGGGTGAACAAAAGATGGCAGATTTGCCAAAAGACAGACTCCAACCTGACCTCCCACCATTCACAAGTGTGGGTGTCGACTACTTCGGGCCTTTTGAAGTGAAGAGAGGCCGCAGCTTCATAAAACTCTATGGTGTTATCTTCACCTGCATGGCCAGCAGGGCAGTGCATTTGGAAATAGCATATTCATTAGATACCAGTTCTTGCATCAATGCACTGCGCAGATTTATATCTAGAAGAGGCCAGGTATCGCACATTAGATCAGACAACGGAACTAATTTCGTTGGAACAGAAAATTCAAAAGGCATTACTTCAGTCAGGAGTGAAATGGAGCTTCAACACTCCTACTGCATCACATTATGGTGGAACATGGGAACGAATCATTCGCATGGTCAGACAGGTGCTGAACTCAATCCTTCATCAGCAAAGTGTGGATGATGAAGGGTTACAAACTCTTCTATGTGAGGTGGAAGCCATATTAAATGACCGTCCCATCACCAAAGTGTCAAATGATCCTAACGATCTGGAAACCTTGACCCCTAATCACATCCTCCTGTTGAAAGGCAAACCTGCACTACCACCTGGGCTTTTCGAGAAGAGTGATTTATACACAAAACGACGTTGGAGGCAAGTTCAGTTCTTATCGGATCTCTTCTGGCACAGATGGATCTGGGAGTACTTACCTCTGTTACAGGAACGACAACGGTGGTCTAAGGACAAGAGAAGCTTCATCATTGGAGACACAGTCATTGTGGCGGACTCCACTGCCCCTCGCGGATCCTGGTTATTAAAGTCCAGACCAAATGCAACATTCTGGAGAGACCAGTCACAAAGATTTGTCTTCTGCAAGAAGCTGGATAAAGACTGATGTATTAGACATATGTATGCTCACATGGACATTATAAACTGAAAGCACGTATGTGCATGATGGACATTTTATTGGCTCCATTGTTTGTATGGTGTTTAATTGTTACATTATTATAGAGAAACAATTAGGGGCCGGTGTGTTGTAGCCAATTTTGATCTTTGTTATGTTTTTTGTTGGTGGTAAGTTGCATGAGGGTGACGCTCTTCCACCTGCACACCAGGGGGCATAGGCAGGGCATCACAGTGGTTGTGGAGGCTATATGAGGAAGTCACAGGTGAATAGCGACAGGGAATTATGATCTGGGGAAGCCACACAGTTTTTCAACCGTGCATGCATGCATGTTCGTGATGGATTTTGTCATGTCCAGTTATTAGCATCATGTTTAATGTTGCTTGCATATGTACGAGCTCAATTTACATCAGTAATGCAAGCAGCAGTGTTTGTAAGTTATTTTACTCTGCATAAAATAAAGTGTAAATCGAATGCCATGGCAGACCTGATTTCTTGCACCATTACGCGTTGGAGACGACTTCAAATTCCCTCAAGTGTGTTTTTTTTTGTGGTACGATCTCCACTACAATTGTGTTTCCATTTGGCGGCTTAGCGGCTCTTTTCTGGTTCTCCTGTTGAGTCTGTCAAGGTCAGAAGTCACGTGTGAAAACACACTGGAGAGCTGATTTATAGTAGAAAATTTGTTGTAGTCTACTCCTGATGATATGAGTCACTGACACTGTTTTTCATGTTTCAATGTTTAATTTTCAATGTTTAATTTTGTCAAACACAAATTGAGGCATGCATAAATAATGACACAAAAATAAGTGTAATGGATAATGGCAAAATTATTTAATTTTGGCTTTTGTTGGTTTCCTTACCAACACTAAGTGCCACTTTAAATATGCCAATATTGCAAAAAAAGCTAAATAAACAATATATTAATATAAAGCAGAAAGAATTAAACATTTTCAAAATCTGTAGAAATGTGATAAGAAAACAGAATAAAAAGTAACAAAAGGCAATTGCGACTTTTTCTCTCACAATTTTGACTTTTTTCTGTAAAAATGTTTTTTAATTTTTTGAGGAAGAGCTGGAGGAAGTGTCTAGGGAGAGGGAAGTCTGGGCATCCCTGCTTAGACTGCTATCCCCGCAACCCGGCCCCGGATAAGTGGAAGAAGATGGATGGAATTCTGACTTTTTTCTTTGCAACTCGAGTTTATATCTTGCAATTTTACTTTTTTTCCCCATTAGAATTGTGACATATAAGCTCACAATTACGAGTTACAAAGTCTGAATAGCGATTCTGGGATATAAACTCGCAGTTGCAAACTTTTCTCAGAATTGTGAACTGACAATTATTTATATTTTTTTCAGAACTGGACTTTATAACTCACAATTTATTTATTTATTTTCACAATTGCGAGTTTATTGCGTATTTATATCTCGCAATTTTTACTTATTTCTCGCAACTGTGACTATCAAAAATATCTCTGCTACAGTTCACACTCACAGTCATCAGTTTTCATAACAAAGAAGGAAGTTAAATATTTGAGATGCTATAAATACTTTCATTGTGGTAACTCGTTGCACTCACTGATAAGATAATGAGTAGTGATATGAAATATAAGTTAAAAATGGTCCAGTTTTTATTCTAATTAAGTTGTCTAAATCAGGCTGGAATATTTCGCTACACTGAGGTGTTAAATTCACTTTTCATTCTCAAGCCCACAAAACACATCAGTACTTGTATCTTCTAACTGTTTGAGTACACAATATCGTGTCATGATTGGCTCTCCTCCAGCATCGCCCTGCGTCTCCTGCAGCATCTGCTTGTACTGGCTTTTGAAGAACCCAGCCTTGTAAAGGGAGAAAACATGCTGTAATAAACTGTACATGCTGTAAGCATTTAAACATTGAGATTGTGTAGACAAGTGAATGTGCCAGTGATTGAAACTGATGTTATGATGGTGATATACTTTATAGAGTGCCGCTGTGATGAGAACCAGTAGCAGCAGTCCTCCTATTACTCCTATTAGTCCTGCAATGATCTCTTTGGTCAGGTTCACCTCCTTGTACACCTCCACTTTAGTGTTAATCTAAGTGGAAAAATGTGAACAAGTGAATTTTAAAATGCAGTCAGAAGTGATCTCAGTGTAACAGGAAGTCCCCCTCCTTCCTACACAGATGTTCCATGTCCAACAATAGAGACATTATAATTTGACGACATGATTGTTTACTATGTACATTCTTTTGTTATAATGCATCGGTTTTAGTGTTTATGATCCACATGCCTGTCTCTTGTGCTGTTGTTGTAATTCGTTTTAAAATGCTATGCACTACCATTAAAAAGTTTGGGGTCAGTAAGATGTCTTTTTTAAGTTATTAATACTTTTATTCAGCAAGGATGCATTCAATTGATCAAAACTGAAGGGAAAGACATTTAAAATATTACAAAAGATTTCTAATTCAAATAAATGCTGTTCTTTTAAACTTTCTATTTGTAAAAGATTTCTGAAAAACATATGCAGTGGCACAAATCAGGGCCGTGCACAGGGGGGTGGCCCGGTGGCTAGAGCCACTGCCCCTCTGCCCTCATCGACTGAGGTGCCCCTCTTCCCCACCCCCACCGCACAGGCGAAGCACTGCTGCTTGGGCGCAGAGATATCACGCAACACATGAAATGTGAATATGTGATATAATATGTGAATGTGAATACAGGTATAATATGGGTCGATCTATACATGCGTCATGTTTAAAATAATCACTTACTCTGTGGACAGCTGTCCATTTGGTCCATTCAGCGTGGGGCGTTTTTTCCAGTTAAATTTATCACACCGGAAAAAATCGAGTAACGTTACTGCAGGATGGATCAACACCTTGAAATCCTCGGTAGCTGTGACACAACTGCGGGCACGCTCATCTTGATCTGACGCGTTGAGCCTGGTCATCGATGGCAGTAACTCGCCACAGCACAGACACTCTATTTCAGTCGGCATAGATTGGCATATTCCCCCACATTCACACCACCAGTTCGTGTTGGCTCTCATCCTCACGTCCTCAGGCTGTTGAGCGATCGCAACCTCCTCCTCCTGTCGTTCTATTTCCAAAGCACGCAGCTCATCTTCTGAAAACTCTGGTTCATAGAGGTATGGTTCTGGATCTTGACTGTCTGAGAAGTCACCCTCTTCGTCTCTCACAAAATCAGCCATGTTCATCGCCATTCATGTACTGTAGGAAAAATAGCCAGCTACTATTCACGCCGGTATGTTGACGGAAGTCGTGGGATTTCAGGTGTTGCGTGATATCTCTGCGCCCAAGTAGCAGTGCTTCGCCTGTGCTTCCCCCTAATATAGTCCCAAGTCAATATCTGCCTAGGAAATCGCCTAGTGTTAATCTGCATCGCTATTTATACTCTTTGTGAATACGCAGGCCACAAGAAGTAATTAGGTGGGTTTTTTTTGTTGTTTTTTATCACTTTTACTCAGGACATGCTAGCTGGCAACTAAAACAATGCATGCACTGAGACAAAAATGCATTTGCCCACCTATCTAAATGTAGGAAAGAAGGTGAATAAGCCCTATTTAAAAAAACGGTGGAGTGTTCCTCTAACAGGTAGGCTATGCGCAAGACAGTGGTTGAATCTGCGAAATTAGTATTTTTTTTATTTATGTTGGTAATGTTTTGCTCTTGGTCTTCTACTAGTGCTAACAACTTGTACAACATATCCACGTTCTTAGAATTAGCTGCTTGTCTAATCAAATGATTGTACTCTCGATCAAATCTAATACAAATAACAAAATTTTCTGTTGTTGGCACACTTTGTAGACAAGTTTTGCTGTAAAACGGTAAATTGTTTCTGTTATTATCACCAATGTGTAATTGTGAATCATAAAAAATTAGGTTATCAAGATATTTCAGGACATGGTACCAAATAAAAAAGTGTTGCTGTAAATGGAACAGGTAAATATAAAAATGTAAAACAGCAAATAGTTTCTGTTATTATCAGCAATGTGTAATTGTGATGTTCTATCAAAACATCAACAATAAGGTCTAAAATGTATTTGAGCATGTGCTGTCTTCTCTTTTAATTGAATATTTTGTAATAACTGGATAATTTGTGTTAAAAAGCAACCCCCCCCTTAGTGCCCCTTTTTTTTGGTTTAGGCCACTGCCCCTCAAAATGTCTGTGCATGGCCCTGGCACAAATGTTTTCAACACTGATAATAATAAGAAATCTTGAGCAGCAAATCAGCACAGAATAATTTCTGAAGGATCATGTGACACTGAAGACTGGAGTAATGATGCTGAAAATTCAGCTTTGACGTCACAGGAATGAATTTTATTTTAAAATATAATAAAATAGAAAACTGTTCTTTAAAATTGTAATAATATTTCAAAATATTACTCTGTTTACTGTATATTTGGTCAATTAAATGAAGTCTTGGTGAGCAGAAGAGACTTTCAAAAACATATTCTTTCAGACCCCAGACTCTTGATCAGTGGTGTTAGCACTTTTGACTCTGTGGTATTTGCACAGGAAGTAGATCTGTGTGAAAGAATGTTGTTAGTGCAATTGTCAATATATTTGCAAGAAGCAAAAAGAGAAAAGTATGTGGTCTGAAAAAAAGAAAGAATCAATCATAAATCAACAAATCATAAACTATAAACAGTAGACTGCCGTTATAGATTCCCTCAAACAGAGCACTGTTTTGAGAGCTCTTTTTACAGTCATTAGACTTGACATGAACGATCACTGAATCACCTGGACAGACGGTGCAGTGTGTAGAGAATCAGAGGAAAAGAAAACGTATTTGCTCTTGTCATAATCCAGAGACGCTGAACTGACCAACTCAAAAACTGCAGCCTTGAGTCCAGTCTGAGAGAGACACAGATCATGACAATAAGAAATGATCAAAGAGTTATGAATATATATGGTCTGTTCTGTGATATGAATTGCTTTAAAAGTCAGATACCTGCTCAATCCATCCAGAGCTCACATTGCCAGATATATTATAGTGTTTCCTTTCATTCTTTGTGAGAGTGACGTCACAGCTGAACACGGCACACACCGCCACAGAGCAGTTCTGATGGAGCAATGGGGTCAATGCACAAAGAATATGAAATTATATTTCATGGATTTGTTTTTGTTCGATCAGGGAATGAAACTCAAACACTCACCAACACACGATCCTTTTTAATTACTTCCACAAAATTGTTTAAAAGCGGCCGTTCATCCCTCTGTTTCACACAGTCTGGAATCTAAAAGCACATACACAAGTGTTTGGTTGTTTTTTAATATGATAAATGTGAATCAGTCTACAGTAGATGGGATTTTTCAGCACATTCATATATACAGTTGTGTTCAAAATAATAGCAGTCCAACATATCTAACCAGATCAATAACTGTTTTTGGTAGAAATTATATTTCTACATGGCAAATAATTAGCTAGTAGGTGTAGTAGAATAATAGAAAAACAACAGACCCAACAGTAATGACATGTACGCTGCTAATTCTGTATAATAGAATCATTAATTGAAAGGGGTGTGTTCAAAATAATAGCAGTGTGGAGTTCAGTTATTGAGGTTAATCATTCTGTGAAAAAACTAGTGTCAATAAGTGGCCCTTATTTAAGGGCGAAGGCAGTACTGTAGTGTACATGGTGGTTATAGTGCATTTCTCTCTGAAGATCTGAATAAAATGGGCCGTTCCAGACATTGTTCAGAAGAACAGCGTACTTTGATTAAAAAGTTGATTGGAGAGGGGAAAACGTATAAAGAAGTGCAGAAAATGATAGGATGCTCAGCTAAAATGATATCAAATGCTTTAAAATAGCAACCAAAACCAGAAAGATGTGGAAGAAAACGGAAAACTACCATTCGAATGGATGGAAGAATAGCCAAAATGGCAAAGACTCAGCCAATGATCAGCTCCAGGGTGATCAAAGAAGATCTAAAGTTACCTGTGAGTACTGTAACAATTAGAAGACACCTATGTGAAGCCAAGCTATCAGCAAGAAGCCCCCGGAAAGTCCCATTGTTGAAAAACGACGTGCTAAAGAGGATACAATTTGCCACACTGACTGGCCTAAAGAGAAATGGCGCAATATTTTGTGGACTGATGAAAGCAAGATTGTTCTTTTTGGGTCTAGGGGCCGCAGACAGTTTGTCAGACGACCCCCAAACACTGAATTCAAGCCACAGTACACTGTGAAGACTGTGAAGCATGGTGGCACAAGCATCATGATATGGGGATGTTTCTCATACCATGGTGTTGGGCCTATTTATCGTATACCACGGATCATGGATCAGTTTGAGTACATCAAAATACTTAAAGAGGTCATGTTGCCTTATGCCAAAGAGGAAATGCCCTTGAAATGGGTGTTTCAACAAGACAATGACCCCAAACACACCAGTAAGCGAGCAGCATCTTGGTACCAGACCAACAAGATTAACGTTATGGAGTGGCCAGCCCAATCCCCGGACCTTAATCCAATCGAAAACTTGTGGGGTGACATCAAAAATGCTGTTTTTGAGGCAAAACCAAGAAATGCAGATCTGTAGTGCAATCGTCCTGGGCTGGAATACCTGTTCACAGGTGCCAGAAGTTGGTCGACTCCATGCAACACAGATGCGAAACAGTTCTCAGAAACCGTGGTTATACAACTAAATATTAGTTCAGTGATTCACAAGAAAGCTAAATCTTCAAGCATTTTTCAGTTTATACAGTAAATGTTTGATTTTGTAAAGAAAAATGCAGACACTGCTATTTTTTTGAACAGTCTAATATTCCCTTTTCTTCACTTTCTATAAAGTAATAACAAATTTGATCAATTTTTCTAAATGTTTTGATTTTAGAATAGAATGTGCAATGTTCCCAATGCATTTGTGTGCATTGAAATAAAAGTTATTATTAGGATTTTGAGCTTTACTCACTTTTTTAATCAGACTGCTATTATTTTGAACACAACTGTACATGCCTGTAGGTTTTTGTCAGTCCAGATGATTTTATCTCCCAAAAGCACTGGTACTCTGATGAAAACTTTGAAATTTAATTCTCTAAAGTCATTTTCAACCTGAAAGAGAGAAGGATATTACAATTATTTTTTTTTCCATGAAAAGACACTGATATAGAGAATAAGAAATCGGTCAGATATGTTTATTTAATACATTTTTATGTTCATGGAAGTGTGTGAATGTCATTACAGTACCTTCAGTATCTGTTTGACTGGTCTTTCAAGAACAGGTTTCTGTGCAGTAAAATGAATGTGGAGGCTTGAATCTTCATGTCTTATTAAAATAAAGTGAAAATGTGTCAGACAGCAATTTAAATATTGTGTGTGTGTGTGTGTGTGTGTGTGTGTGTGTGTGTGTGTGTGTGTGTGTGTGTGTGTGTGCTTGTGTGCGTGTGTGGTTAAAAGTTTGAAATCATTAAGATTTTGTAATGTTTTTGAAAGAAGTCTCTTATGCTCAAGGCTGCATTTATTTGATAAAAAAAAAAGTAATATTATGAAATATTTTATGATGTTTTTAGTTCTCAGAAATAAAAGTTATTTATATAAATGCTAAATGTATATAATTAAAAGAAAAAGATTTATGGACATGCAAATAAAATGCAAATAAAGACATTTTGGACCTCTTTACTATGGGACAGCCATTAATTCCTTAAGTTGCCTAATAAGATTGATCTGTTTGAACAATATTTCCGGTTTTCTCATCAACACTGCATGTCCTCTGGCTTTTGTGTGAAGTTGCTGACTTACACTGCTTTCACTTCTCTTTTCAAAGAGTACAAACAGAAGCAGCACAACTGTTTTCAACATTTCTGATTATCATCAATGTTTCTTGAGCAGTAAATCAGCTTTGCATCACAGGAATAAATTCATTTTTTTAATTACATTTTAAAATGTATTCACATAAAGAAAAGTTATTTTAAGTTGTAATAATATTTCACAATATTACTGTTTTACTGTTGTTTTGATCAAATAAATGCAGCCTTGTCAGCAGAAGATACATATTTAAAAAACATTACAAAAACTTAATGATTTTTCTAAAGCAAAAGCAATTGCAATTTATGTATATGTTTTGCTTCAGAACCACAGATTTTACACTGGCCATCAAGTGGAAACTATGCCCACTGTCAAATCTGGGTGCTGAAGCAAACCCAGTTGAGAATGACTTTTAAAAAACAAGTGCACTAACCTTATTAAGGTAATGTAAATGGCAAATTTGACACCAATGCTTTTCTGTCTGGAAAGTTCACTGGTTTGAGAGTGTTGGTCATTCCCACTGTAAGTAATGGAGGGTTTTGGTAAGTAGGAGCATTTTCAGTTCCCTTTCAGTGTGGTCACATTCGACGTAGTCGGACATACTGTACTGATTGGGATCACGCTTAGGGAGCCTGTCATCTTCGAGTATTGATCAAATGAGCCAATGCACATTGATGTGCGAGCTTTACATCTCACGCTCCGCCCCGCAGCACGGGTATAAATACGGAAGTGGATGTACGCACCATTTGTCTTTCGCTTCAGAGCTTATCGGTCTTCACGTTGATGTCTCTGAAGAGTGTTGATATTTTCAATGAGCGAGTGTGTCGGTGCTTCTTCTGGAAGTCTCAACCGTTGCTGGTGTTTCTACAGCGCGAGTGCAGCGGTGGTCGCGAGCCTTCTGAGCTCTCAACTGCTGTTTAACAGCATTTCTTTTGTGTTTGTTTGTCTGACAGTCGGTTGAGGGCGAAGAAAGTGAGTGCTTTACTGGTAGAGGCTGCACCATTCCTGTCAGTCTTGCCGCGATCATTCCCCTGTGTGCTCCGGCACTGGTGAGAGTCCAAACTTCCTGAAAGAGCAACACGGGTGCGTTTGCGTCTTTTTCAAGATGTCATTCCACCCGTGCGTTTCTGGATGCAGTCGTTCCCTGTCCCCCTCTGACGGTCACAATAGTTGTATCACGTGTTTGGGCTTACAGCACGCTAATGCAGCTTTTGTGGATAGTTCATGTTCCCATTGCGGGAACATGACTATCACGGTATTGAGATCGAGACTATAGGTGAGCTCTGCATCGCAACCAACCTTGCCCTCCGGGGCACGAGCGTTGTGGCGTGCGCGATCGGTCTGGTGATGTCCACCTTAGTGGTCCAGGAGTGCCATCGCTGGCTCAACCTGGCCGATATGAGGGTTGCGGACAAGGTTCGGTTCCTGGATTCCCCCATTTCCCAGGTTGGGCTGTTTGGCGACGCGGTGGAGAACTGCGCCCAACAGTTCTCTGCTGCCCAGGTGCAGACGGAGGCCATCCGGCACATCCTGCCCTGCCGGCTGGCTGTTCCTCTGCATGCTCGTCGCCGAGGGCATCCCCCTGCTGCCGCTTCCGCTCCTGCTAGGCCACCGCAGCAGCCTCCAACCACGCCTCAGCATGGAGCCAGCTAACGCAGAGACGCATTTTCGAGTGCATCCGTCCCCAAGATTGGTTGGCAGCGATCGACCTGAAGGACGAGTACGTTTATGTCTCCATCCTCCGCAACATAGGCCATGCCTGTGCTTAGCGTTCGAGGGTCGTACGTGTTAGTACAAAGTCCTACCCTTCGGGCTGGCCCTGTCGCCCCACGACTTTATGAAGCTCGCGGAAGCGGCCATTGCTCCCAGGAGAGAGCATGGTGTTCATGTTCTCAAATATCTCGACTGGCTGATACTAGCACAGTCTCGAGAGCAGTTTTTGCGACACACAGGGACTTATTGCTCCACAGCCAGTTGGGTCTTCAGGTCAACTGGGAAAAGAGCAGACTCGCCACCGTGCAGAGGATCTCTTTTCTTGATATGGAGCTGGACTCGGTCCAACAGTCGACCAACTCACAGAGAACGTGTCCGGTCGGTGCTGACTGCTTGACAGAGCAGAACAGTGGTCCACTGAAACTTTTTTCAGAGGCTCCTGGGCATATGGCAGCCGTAGCCGCAGTAATGTTGCTCGGCTTGTTCCATATGAGACCACTTCAGCACTGGCTTTTCAGCTGAGTCCCGAGGTGGCCGTGGCAGAGTGGCATGCTCCGTGTGACAATCACCCTGGCCTGCCACCAACCCTCAGTCCGTGATCAGACCTTTTGTTTCTCTGGGCCAGAGTGCCCCTAGAAAAAGTGTCCATTAACACCGTCAGGGGACCACGTATAAAGGGCAACTGACTCGAGTTGCTAGCAGTACACCTTGCTTTGAGACGCCTCAAAATGCCGCTGCTCGGCAAGCATGTACTGGTCCGTATGGACAACACTGCAACCGTTGTACTAAAGCTTCCCTAGCATGTCACAACTTGCCCGCCACCTCCTAAAAACAGTTCTCCTGCTTGCTTGGCCTCTATCAAGAGGGTAGAGGACCTGCACACATTTTCGGTCGACGAATCGTGCCTGGAATTCGGGCCGGCTACTCTCACGCTATCCCGGGACCCCGGCCTGGATATGTGCCCAAGGTTCCTACCACTGGGACAGGTGGTGAGCCTGCAAGCACTGCCCCCAGAGGAGGTAGACCCAGCCCTGGCTTTTCTCTGTCCCGTCCTGCGGTCATATGTGGACAGAACGCGAAGCCTCTGTACCTCAGACCAGCTCTTGTCTGTTGAGGACACCAGCAGAAGGGAAAGGCTGTCTCCAAACAGAGGTTGACCCACTGGATAGTGGATGCCATCATCTTGGCGTATCAATCCCAAGATGCACCTGCCCCCAGGGTTGCGAGCTCACCCCAACAGTGTAGCTGTTTCCTAGGCTTTGGCACAGTGTGCCTCGCTGACAGATGTTGTAGAGCTGTGGGTTGGACGACACCAACATGTATAATACGCGTCAAGCCGGTTGCTTCCCGTGTTCTCCCTTCACAAAGAAGCCAGTTACACTGTAAGCCCTGTTCGAAGTGTCGGCTTGCTGCGCCATTCCCCTCCTATGGACCAGATAGGTGCGCCATTCTTGCTCCAGTAGAGTTCCTTTTTAGCCGAACCCTTTTGAGTTCCTCCACACCCTTCGGCAACGGACGTGGCGGAGCATCCGATGCCAGGCCTATCACTCGTGTGGTGGAAACTGTGCTAGGCTGGGTCCATATGTTGTAATCCCTACAGCGATCCCATATGTGTATTCTTCCTGTGGCGAGCCCCTGTCTTTCCCTTGGCAGAGCCCGCTCTGCCGTCGCTGTCCAGTGAGTCTCCCCCCTGTTATAGGCTGGAGCCACCTCAGTGACATTCCATATGTTGTACTCCTGGAAAAAACGCCCAGTCCATATGTGTATCCTCCACATGTTACCTCCCTTCAGGCAGGATGTGGCTCCCGCAGTGTCTTCCTTTCCTCGGAAAGGGGACGCTTTCCCAGTGTTGTCCAAGTCTGACTAAGTGGGTCTTGTGGAACAGCAGTGACTTCCCTGGCCTAAGCCCTGCCCTATCTCCACTTCAATAATGCGGGGGGTCAGGAAGCTTTTTCCTAGGCCCTGGAAGATAGCAGCACTAGTGGCGTTTTAATCCCAATCAGTATGGTACGTCCGACTACGTCTCCGTTCCCTCCTTCAGGCTACGAGGGTTACATACGTAACCGAGACGTTATCAGTTTCTCATGTGAGCAACTACTTAACAGCTCATGGTTAAGTGATGCTCTTGTACACTTTGAGTGCACTCAAACAACCCCCAGAAATTATATAATACCTGTTGATCTTAGCGGTGAATGTCACACTTTCATCAAAGGTGCTTTCTTTATCGATGCTGTATGCAATATGAAACACAGCCTAGAAGGGGACACAGAGGAAATGAGTGCTTGAACAGAAAAACACACAGGACGATTTGAAAAGTGAGCTCACCTGAGTGTTTCCCTTGAGGATGGGTTTACTGATCTGGCAGGTGGTTTCTCCCAGTGTAACTCCTCGCTCAGCATCCAGAGACACACACTCCACTCTGCCCTGCTCATACAGAAAATGATGTGTAAATATTCATTCAATAACCAAAGCATAGAAAATTCAATGGCAATAAACATTCCACTTGCCTAAAAAAATGCCTTTCAGTAAAATTGTACTTGATTCGTAGATGAATTGTGAGTCTCTTTAATAAAATCATCCTGGTCTCACCTGTTTAGATGTGATTCTCCTGTAGGAAAGTCCAAAGGGGTATTCGAGGGTGAAGAGAGTGTTGTATGAGTTTTCTCCTCTGTTCTCTACAAACACTGTCACGTTGAGCTCCTGCATTATCCCAACCTCTATGTTTGTAGATCTGAATCACAGAAACCAAAGAGAGAAACTCACAGTATAACAAGGATGATTCCATAACTTATTATTGTTGCACCTCAATTCTTACTCTCCACATATTCATGTGCTGATCTTTAATGTAATACAGAATAACTAATCATAAATATTTGCTCACCCAGAGAAATTGAAATCCATCCTGAGGTCATCAACACAAATATCATCATGTCCACAGTTTATCTCAAAATCCAGCTGTGGAATGAGGTGAGATATTTACATATACAGTACATTCTTAAATCATATAAAACTGCATCACTGTATTGCAGTAACAATTCATATCTTTAGACATGTGAAAAAGAGCCTAGTAAATAGTAAAATAAAAGTTGAGTTGGATAGTTCCTAAAAAAAAAAAAAAAAGAAGAGAATTCTGTCATCGTTTACTCACCCTTGTGTCATTCAAAATGACTTTCTGTAAGTCATTTACTCACCTAAATCTTATTAAAGTCAATGAGGTCCAAAACAACACTGAACATCTTTGACCTGGTTTTTTTTTTTTTTTTTTTTTTGACTACTGAATGGACAAACAAACACATCTTTCAAAATATCTACTTTTGTGTTCAACAGAAGAAACAAAGTCATACAAGTGACATACAGTGGACCTAAATGATGACAGAGGTTTCAGTTTTAGATGAGCTTTCCCTTTAATGTTACATCTGAATGATTCATACTTTAAAACAAACATCGGTTGCCATCTCTTACACTGTGGTCTGTGGTGGTCTTTATCGTTGGCAGGAGTACTGGCTTTATGTTTTGCAGTCTGGCAAGTGGCAGACCCTCAAATGTGAATGTTAACTGATTGGACAACGGATTCAGAGCATCTTCTGAGAAAGCCTGAGTGGGCAAGAATAGATCAATGACATTCATTTACCCTAAAATCAGGATTTTCAGTATGTATTACCACATTGTTGCTGTATATATTTAAAAGAGTGAGATAGGAAAAATATAACTGTCAAAAAGTGGTGATGTTTCAGACTTACATCTATAAAGAAAGGATGACTTCTGCAAGTTTCTGCATCCAATCTAATGTTCAACACATTACTGAGGAACCGGGTTTTGGGTGAGAAGTCTGCTCGATATTTCTGTCGCTTGGCATCCAGCATTATGGTGTAATTGATATTTGCGGATAGGTCTAGATAATGAACATAAAACAGTCTTACATATACATATATAAAAGTTAATGGAAGGCATTTTTTTACAGTTCAAATGTTTAGATTCTGTAAATCAAAGATAGAATATTTATATATGTATAACTTATTTATATATACATTAGCATTCAAAAGTTTGAGAGTGGTAAGATTTTCAAGATTTAAGTTTTTGAAAGAAGTTCCATATGCTCATCAAGACTGCATTTATTTGATCAAAAATACAGTAAATATTGTGAAATATTATTACAATTTAAAATAATTGTTTTGTATTTAAATATATTTTAAAATGTAATTTATTCCTGTGATGCAGAGCTGAATTTTCAGCATCATTACTCCAGTCTTCAGTGTCATATGAACCTTCAGAAATTATTCTAATATGCTGATTTGCTGCTCAATACATATTTCCTATTATTACCAATGTTGAAAACTTTTTTTTATGTGGAATAAAAAAAAACTTACAGCACAATTAACTGAATTTACATGAATTGAGAGAAGAAAAAAAAAAAAAAAAAAAAAAAGCTTGTAAAGCTGTAGTTTGTGCTACCAGCAACATCAAATGAAATTTAAAAAAAATAAGGCTGTTTTCAGACTGGTTTCCAGAACACTCCCCCTGGCTGCCATTGGTTGGTCCAACAAATAATTCCACTCCCAAAGCTGCTGAGTTAGTTGTGATTCTCAGAGAAAGGTTTTGAGAACACCACAGTGACAAAGAAAGTGTCCTTATTTATAGTTGTCTCTGCAGTTTGAAGGCATTGGAGAAACACATTGGAAAATTTTAAAGGAACACTTCACCCATTTGCATTAAGCTTTGTATCATTAGAAACCCAGTCATATTTTTTAACGGTTGTGCATTATTCCCTCATTTTCCCCAGAGACAGTTCCTGCTTATAATGATCTAAGCAGGAAGTCCCATATCTTTGTAGAGGAGTTGAGTCTACAAACACTCATTCCTCATTTTTCCAGGGGGTGGGACCCACTGACGTTACAGACCTATTACAGATCAGTGGTTGGGACTTCCACTTTTGAAACTAAAAGCAATATCCGCCATCTTGTTTGGAAGCTAAGCTAACAGGCGCTGTGAAGCCAGATGTGAAGTTATGACAATGGTGGAAGGTCCTCAATATGATATGGAAGAAGAGGATTTCTAAAGTCTGATGCTCGAATCAGATGTCAACCTTAACGAGCAATATAGCGAAGAGCAGCTGAGGCTGATGGAGGAACAGCTGAGCCGAGGCAGAAGACCTGCCTGTCGCGGACGAGGAGCCCGGACTGGCTCGAGCTGGGGCGGACTGTTGGTGCCTGTGCTTTCACTGTGCGCCTACGGACACAGATATAGAGTCCGTCTGCTGCAAAGAATTTCAACAATGCAAATTTCTCCTGGACAAAATCTCTGAATCAGACGAGGGCACGGACATTTGTGTTATGAACCATCCTAGTTTCTGGATTAATGGGAGTGGCTTGCGGAGCTGTGCAATGTGGTGCATTGTGGGAGTTGTTGTCTTCCATACAAATGCGCCCTAAAGTTACTTTCTGTCTTTCCTCGGTCAAGAAGGCACCAAATTCTAAATTTATGTTACATTTCGACTACATATATGATCCACTTTCAATAAAGATTAATGTTCCCACGGGTGAAATGCTCCTTCGACATTTCAACATGAACTACAACATAAAGGAATACTGCTAAATTTGGATAAACCTCTTATGATGTGTCTGTATGGACGCATGGTGAAACACACTGTCATGGTGTTTTCCAGTGACTGGTCTGTTTCACTGGTTGGTATTTTGGTTGGGTTGTAAGTTACTTTGGTTTCCAATCGCATGATGGGTCTGGACCTGAAAGAGCCAAATATAACACATATGAATGATTATGGCTGAAACACTGTATTTGTATATATATTTTAGTTCTTTATAAAAGACCTGAGAAGAAAAACTGCTCCCTTGGACCCAACAGCAATGTCAGGAAGGTTGTCTCGAGTCTGGTCTAGAGAAGACTGACTCAATGAAATCCCAAAGAACTGCAAACCTGGTCGCACAGATGATCCAGCAATCCTCTGTTTCATTCAAGAGGGAATAAAACAGATAATAAATATATTAGAGTCAATGAAGTGAGTCAAGGAAAAGTAATGCAAGAAAGGTGAACCACGAGGCTGAATAAATGATGACATAATACATTTTTTTGTTAACCATCCCTTTAAACTGCAACCAACCCACATCTTTTTCACCTGTGAGTATTTTGAAATGATCCCTCCATCTATCCCATTGAAGATGTAGATGCTGCCCTGTCCATCCTCCTCTAAAGGAGCTCCAACCAGCACATCCATGAAACCATCACCATTCAGATCTGCTGGACTGGCCAGAGAAGAGCCAAACCGACCCCTCTGACCTGCCATGCCCACCAGTGTATCCGAAAAGTCTGCCTATGGAGATATAACAGAGAGAGGAGAAACAGGGTTAAACAGACACAAATGTACATTTATTCACTCTTACTTGATTAACTTTCTTTAAAAATGTTAGTCTTAATTGAATCTCCAAAAAAACACTGACCCGACTCGTGAAGCTGTAAACAAACACTAAGCCCTCCCGGTCAGACTCTATGTACGTCGGTGCCGATACCAAAAGTAGGTCTGTAATGGAGTCATTGTTCAAATCCACCACACACACCTCAGCTCCAAAATATGAGCCAATCTGAGGCTGAGAAAAGAGGAAGAGAAGCAATATAGTTACCATACAGCTTTTCTGAGCTCATGTACTTTCACTCGCTTACATTAATTTGTGATGTGCTAATATTTTACATAAATTTGAGTGTTACAACCTTAGGAGGATCCAGTTGTTTTAAATCACTTCCATCAATTCTTGAAACAGTTACTTGTCCCTTATGCTTGTGTCTTGGTGCTCCCATGACTGCATACTTTACTCTGAACATTGTTGTTGCTATTGCCAAGGAATAACCTGTGAAGAAAATTGACTTAGAAGTATTCTTAGAAGTATCCACCTTTTTCTGCTCAGTCTAAACAATGCGCGCTGCCATGACGACGACTCCGGTTTCCTACTTCCGTTCGTAGCGCTTGACCTGTACTAGCAGCGAGAGAATGAGTTCAAGCTCCTCGTGTGCTGTTGTTATTTGTTTTAACAATTCAAAGAAGATTTCAAACTTTTTAGAAACTGAGTGTTTTGAGCATAAGATAATGCCCATGTCCGGTTCCGTATCAGATACATTCAATAAAGTAAACGTTTAGAGTGGTTAGCGTTAAAATTGAACTTCTCTCGCTACTAGTACAGGTCAAGCGCTACGAACCGGAAGTAGGGAACCGGAGTCGTCGTTATGGCAGCGCCCATTGTTTAGAGAAGAATAAGGTGGATACTTAGAAGCAGAAGTATTCTGATGTTTTGACTGATTTATTTTTGATTTACACAATCGAAAAAGAGATCTCACCTAAATAACTGTCATGCTCACTTCCAGCTTGAAAGACATCTGATTTATCATTTGATTTGTACAGCTGATATCCACCCTTCCACTGGAAAGCTCCCACTGCGGTCATTATCATATCTGTCTGAATGCAGATAAAATTATAACAATAAACAGAAATATTTAAGAAATAATCTTTCCACACAAGTTTAATAGCATGCAAAATCTACAGTGTGTTTTTCATTGAGGTGGAAGAGTAGTTAAGCATCAAAACAGCAAACGTCATGGATATCTATGCTTGCAACAAATGCTTTAATAATAATAATAACTTGATTCATGAATGCAAACAGCTAGATTTGCCCTGATGCAAGTGAACTTCCAGGTGACTTTTATAGCACTTTGCACAATACTTATGGTTTCAAAGCAGCTTTGCACCTGACAACTCTAGCAGTTCATTTGACCTGATGTAACATTGTACTGTATTGAGAAAACTGTATGAGTTTCTTTCTATGGGGCCCATTAACTGTTTGATTACCGACATTCTTCAAAATATTTTCTTTTGTGTTCAACAGAAGAAAGAATACAGTTTTGGAACAACTTGAGGGTGAGTAAATAATGAAAAAAAATGAAATCTAATTAAATTCAATTAAATCTAAACCTGAAAATACATTTCAACGTAAAAATCTAAAATGACTATAGTAAAGTGTGAAAAGCATGGATAGCATGTAAAGACATGAATTAAATTAAACAGAACAGTAAAAAGAGCAATTTAACAGCTCCTAATTCATTTCAGTAAACTATTTCTAACCCATGGATTTAATCTTCTTCATTAGTTTGGTGTCAAATAAATGAAATACACAGAATTACATTTGATGTAAATGCTGCACTAAACCCGTCCTGTGCAAACTCCATTCGAGATGAATCTCCAGAGGTCTGGGTTCCTAGCAAATAAAAGCAGCAACAACACAGTTAACTATAAATGTATTATTTTAAATCAATCCATTGAACAAAGTAAAATGAAAACATTTTCTCTGTCATTCATTTTTCATTCCCTCTGCAAACATACCTTCAATGGCAATAATGTTCTCTTTGAGTTTTTCACGAATACTTTCCAGCGCGTCGAAATTGGTTACTTTGAACACATGGTTATTGGTGGGTAAAGATGCAATAATTGCCAGCTCCCTTATTGCTTTGTCAATAGCAAAAGCATTGCCAACCTAAGAAAAATTCAATGATAATTGTAACACTTCATGAATGTAATGATTTCAATAACGGTTTTTGATTTTTTAATATTTTAATAACCCTCTTTTTTTGATGAATGATTTTATTTTAAAAAGTGGATAGTAATTTTCATACACATTTTTACAATGGCCAGATCAGATCTTGTGTTTGTTCACCGAAAATTTCAAATCTCTCAAAACTTTTCCAAGACAAATCACATCAGCAAAGAATGTTGATTTTGCCTAGCCAAATAGCCATCTAGATCTTAATCAGTATAATCACTTTTTGCACAACTAATATAGTTAAGTCTTTTTTAATTTAGCAGAAGCAAAATCAAATCTTACCCCAATAGCATATCGTATTATATTTTTAGCTTGTGCTTGTTGAACAGCTTCAGTCAACATTGAATCAGATGATTTACCATCCGTGATAACAACCAAAATTTTACTGGCTGATGGTCTTGCGCCTCCATTACTTACAAAAAGCTCATTCCTATTGAAAATAAAATAAAATAGTACAATATATTTAATCAACAATACAATTATGCAACTGTATAGGACATGTTTCTCATTAAGTTTACAGTGCTTGTCTTTGGAACCTTGTTCAAATTATGAAGTGCTGTAAAACCTTTTATTAAAACTCAAAGACTTGTAGTAGTACTGTATGTGTATCTATTTATTCCTGCATTTAATATCATGTGCTTTTTGCATGATTGCTCAGACATCTGTCAGTTTTTCATTTGTATTATCCGTTTTCCTTTTTTTGGGGTGGGTGGTTATATTTTTTAAATTAGGATGTGCTCCCCACATCTTCACTTTAAGTCTTTCAGTCAGAAGTAATATTACTTTTAATGGCATAGATAAAAGAATTCCAATAAAATATCAGCAGTCATGTCTCACACAAGTTGTCTTATAGCTGTTGCGGTGTTTGTCCATCCTCTCTGTTGAGATATCCCATTTACTGCATTTTCCCATGCCGTGGCGTCTTTGACTTCAAACTTGTAATGAACAACACATTGTGAAGAAAACTGTGCAATGGCAAACTGTAAGATAGATAGATAGATAGATTTAGTGCCTGATGCGCTGAAAAATGGGGGTAAAAATCATGGACAAGCTAAATCATAATAAATGCATGGATTATCATACCTGTGTATCACGATCTACAAAACTATTGATCATTTCTATAACAAAAGCCTTCATCTTAATAAAATCCGGATCTTTTACACTTCCAGATCCATCCATTAAAAAAGCAATATCAATTTGTGATGTTGGGCATTCTGAAGTTGGAGAAATGAATAATTGCATCATATATTCATTTAATCTGAATAATCATGTAATACAGTATATACAGTATGAAGAAGACTTGCTTGGATTTGGTAGAATGCCATACATTTACCTCTCAGAGTCTTTGGCAAAGATCTGCTCACAACATTATCTGGACTGATTTTAAAGCACATGCCGTTGTAAGTGGTTAAACCATCACAGGTCTTAGGTATGGTTGGACCACAAACCTGAGAGAAATTAAGATTGTTATTTTCAATTTGACACTCTATTCTGGACTTTAGTGTAACATTTGAAGCTTTACACTATGAAAATTTGTCAAATCTAATATTAATCAATTATTTTGGACATCTTTTAGATTGACTGCAAATTGTAGGTTCAAATGTAACATTAATTCAAATGATACAAATATATACATGCACCAAATCTTGCATTTTTCTTCCATGCTTCTGCAGTCAAATTGTTAGTTTAATATTTTTAGGATATGATAGCAATTTTAGGATATCAAAATATAGTTTCTCTAAGCATTATTAAACAATGTAGAAAAACAGCACTAAGATTTTTTATTCTCACAAAAATAGGGATTTAAGGTGTCATGAATTGAGCACTGTACTTCATGTACAGTCAGATGTTCTTTGTCTCAAAATCGTTTATTGCTGTTTATGTGTCAGTAAATCAAGCCAGTGTCTAAATGATCAACTTGACATGGTTTCTCTAAGTAGCCTAAACATAATCTGTTATTTTAATTGTGATTAATTATACACAGAAAGCGATCAAAGAACACTCCCTTTCTAATCGCTCGGGCTGTCAATCACACAGGACGAGTTCTGGACTCTTAAAGGGTTACTTCAGGATTTAGCATTAAGCTTTGTATTAGTAGAAAACCTGTAGTATTTTCGAATTACCATGCTTTCCACCCTCATATCCCCCTGAGACAAGAGATTTATGTATTTTTTGTCTGGAAAAAATCCTCCGATGACGCAAAAATCGTCATTTTGCGTCATCGGAGGATTTTCTGGACAGAGGCTGAAGACTACAGGCAGTAGAAGGCGTTGTTCCGCATGTTTTCAGCCCGCCCATACAGGGTGGGATCTCACTCAGTCAGAATGTACACAGTGTCAGCCGTCTTTCTTTGGAAGCTAAGCTAGCAGGCTCTTGTTCTGTGGAGAAAGCTGAATAGTAGGAGAAAGCTGAGTAAGTAACCATCCTCCTTTTCCCGGACTTGTCCGGCGGGCGAGATCGTTCAAAATGTCCGGGATTCAGCTTTTGCTTTCTGCGGTCGCCATTCATTGTTCACATGCACACCTTTCAATCTAACTGAATTCATTCTGATTGGTGAATTTGAATGTAGTGTTTACATGAACGCTAAACAAGTGATCGGTTGATGTGCGTTTTACCATTGCTAAGAAAAATTCCCGCTCCTCCGTGAGAGATGCGAGACCCGGCGCGTCTCAGTAATCACGCCACCGGCCTCGCGCTGTTCTCCCGCGGCCGTCAGCCTCGTCCTGCTCGCCACAGTAAACATGATGAATGGCGACTGTAGAACGCAAAAGCCGAATCCCGGACATTTTGGACGATCTCTAAATCCCTCGCAAACTCATCACGTAGGCTAGCTTTATTGTTTTCATCTGCGCACTCTTACCGGTAGGCGTGGCCTCCTAAGGCAGCGAAGCAAGTGCATTCTGGGAGTTGTTGTCTTTCATCCACATAAGCCAAAAATACATTTTCTGGCTTTTCTCAGTCTAGAAAGCTCCAAATTCAAAAATTTCTTCACATTTCTTCTACTTAAATGACCTATTTTAAATACACATTCATCTTCCCAGAGGTGAAGTATCCCTTTAAACTCACGTTATAATCAATGACACCATCTACACTGCACAATGAATCTATCGTGTTTGCACTGTTAGTTATATTGAAATCATTCGTGAGAGCACAAAAATCCTTGTAATGTGCTGTAATGACGAGATCACTGCATTCATGTGCTCAACAGACATCGGCTGTCATTGGCTACAGTGTTTATCACTGCAACCTTTCATGTGACGGGAGTAGATCTAAATATAATACTATAATCAACCCTTTTCACTATTAGTTAATCTCGACAGCTGTAATGGTAAAAACTTAGTAAAAGATTTTGAGAGAGTTCCATATGTAATACTTATTTCATATGCAAAGATGTTAGCCAATCATAACAGTGGGCGTTTACACTGAAGTCTCACGGCAGACACGCCCCTTAAAACAGAGCGTTCAAATCAGAGGTAAAATCAGGGTAGAGAATGGCCTTTTATTTCTAAATTATGACCATTTTTCATGTAAAAATCATACCAACATTATAACTATAAGTGCACCTCAGAAAACATAAAATAATAAAAAAAAGTTCATGACCCCTTTAAAATATGACACTTACCACTGCTCTTGAAGACTGAGGATCTAGAGACATTGAAAGTCCAAGGGACATGTTGACAGTCTCATTGGTGACTGTTGAATAAAAAGTGATTTTTTTTTTTAAGTAATACTATCATGGACAATAAAACAAGTATATTTGATTACATACATGAAAGCATAATTTACAAACAAAGTACCGGTAATGGACAGTGGAATGCAGTTTCCTTCACTGACAGCACAATGATATATTCGTCCTCTTTGAGTTTGACTGTGTTGTATTAAAGGATTACTCACAAGTAAACTAAGGAAGAAGACAGGAGAATAAGAGAACATGTTAAAAAAGGAGAAATCTGTGGTGTTCCTGGTTGGGTGTGTTGTTTCAGTATGATGCAAAAACCTCTGATCGTATAAAAAATATATATATATATGGACATCAGCATAGTTTTAAGTTATTTTTAGTTAAGTTTTGCAAAATATTTTTACATTACAGAAAATCATAGAAAGTGGAAATCGGAATTACTGGCAAATCATTATGTGGAATTCAAAAACTTATGAAACTATATCAATTTCAAAAAATATTTTTAACTGAACCAGAACTTAGAAGTTGTCAAATGTCAACAGCATGACCTACTGTACATTACAGTGACTAATGTAGTTAAAATTACTTTTAAAGTTGATACATTTTAAATGTACTAAACTGCAACTTCAACATTAATAATTTTGAATAATGTTACAGCTATTAAGGCTTTTAATTAGTTAATATCCATATCTGTCCTGCATTCAAATATTCAAAGTAATTATTAAAGTACTTGTTTTCAACAGCCTCAGCTTTTGACGTACGGTTGAGTGGTCTGTAGTAACACTGGTGAGCTCACCTTGCACCTCTCTGTATCACTTTATAGCCAAAGCCGCTGTTTGCTTTGTTTGTAAAGTACTTCCAGGTCACAGGATCAATGTTGAAGGCCATTAATGACTGACATACTAACATGTAAAAGAAAGGAAAATAACATGCCTTTAAATGCCTCGTAATCTTGAGTGTGATTAAAAACAGTTAGCAATGCATCACTCTTAAAGGGATACTCCACTTTTTTTGGAAATAGGCTCATTTTACAACTCCCCCAGAGTTAAACAGGTGAGTTTTACCGTTTTCGAATCCATTCAGCCGATCTCCGGGTCTGGCGGTACCACTTTTAGCATAGCTTAGCATAGATCATTGAATCGGACAGGACCATTAGCATCTCTCTCAAAAAAATGACCAAACAGTTTCAATATTTTTCCTATTTAAAACTTGACTCTTCTGTAGTTACATCGTGTACTAAGACCGACGGAAAATGAAAAGTTGCGATTTTCTAGGCTGATATGGCCAGGAACTATACTCTCATTCCTGCGTAATAATCAAGAAACTTTGCTGCCTTACCATGGGTACAGCAGGCGTAATGATATGACTGATAGCTTGTAATGTAAAACAATACATAACATGCGTATAAATATCACTTATCACTCTGTATCAACCAATAATATGTCTTTAAATGCTAGTTTTAATTGTGGGAGAAATTTATAATGCAATGAAATACACTGATGATTAAAATAAAAAAATAAATGTTCCTCAGATGGATCATATTTGATGCATACATTTCAGTGTGCCTGGACAATCAAGTAAACTTAAGTGCTTCAGTCCAGTAAATGTTCATCTTTAAATATAAAATAGAAACAGTCCTAACAATAAATTCATTATTGCTTTTGCTTTCTAAAAATCAGTGAAGAGACACATGTGCAAGAAGATTTTTACAAATAAAATAAAAGGCATTTCACTTACTGAAAAAGTCTGAACTACAGACCATTCAGATGGCAGTTTTTTCAGCAAAGTTTTGATCGTTTAGAGTCCATATATCAAATATGATACAGTAGGCTTTTTAGAGTTAAATAGATTTACAGCATTGTATCAACAGATCAGACAAAATTATTTGTAATAATGCTTATATTTGACGTTATCAAGTTTAATCAAGCAAAAGACCACATATGATCCAAAGTTTACAGCAAGTATGTTGTATAATTGAGGAGTTTTTGTCTCTCGTATAATTATTCTATCATTAGGCAAAGTCATTTCAGTATAGCTTATTCCACATGTTTAAATACAGAAAAACTTGATCTCACCACAAAACAAACATGGGAGGAATCGAAAATTCCAGTCCATTTCTGCATACAAACAGTGAACAATAGGAACCGCTACTTGTGGATTCTTTGGTGGGAATGAGAGATAAATCGAATGGAAATAGATTGATGCATGTGACTACAGATGAACTGCCACACTAGTGATAATCTCACATCGGGACGGGTCCGAGTCTTTCGTTCTTTCTGTCCATGCTTCCTGTCAATCCCAGAGCCGCTGAAAAACAGAGTTACGACACTGCCATGGGAATTTTGGAATGCGGAAGTAACGCGTGTCGTGGAGCAGCCGATAGTTCCAAACACTGATAGTTCCAGCACTGAACTGATACACATGCTGCTTGTTCATGGACTATGTGGTTTACAAAAAATGGGGCTCATGGGGCTTAATTTTTCATGAATGAAAAAATATTGAAATAATTGTAATTATTTACATGAAGTTATAGTAAAATACAGTGACTAAATAATAATAAAGAAAAAAAAAAGAAAAGAAAAGCAGAATAAGCTTATATTCAGAATAAGCCTATTATGTTAAGTTTGTCAGACGCATATTTTCTGAAAAGTTACAACCAGACACACTGGACACTGCAATATAAAACATGTAAATGCCAAGGTTAGTGGTTGAAGTAAATGAAAGTTATTTTCATATGGTAAAAGCAGGACTTGTTCCCTCTCAATTCCCCTTCTTCTCTGTCCAGGAACTCCAGATAGCCTAATTGACCATATATTTCCTCAGTCCGCCGGCTGTTTCTGCATTTTCTGGATATTTGTATTATATTTACATATATATTTGCAGCTGTGTAACATCAATGAAGCCATTAAAAATAAATTAACTTTTGATATGATCAGTGGAAAACACTTAGCCTGCATCCAATTTCCTAAAACTGCTAGTGAAAAGTTCTGAAAAAGAAAAAAAAACACACACACACACACACACACACACACACACACACACACACACACACACACAAGAAACAAGGGGAATACAAAAATTGGAATTTGCAGTCATCATGGGCAATGTAAATAAAGGCATTTATCATTAAAGATTCCAATCTTTTATCTCTTTTCATTTGTTCAATCCTGTCAAATATTGAACGTACAATGACACAAAGGCCATTTAAGCTTTTGTGAACTATATTTAATATAGAAGTACTGGTATTAAATGAAATATTATGTTGACTGGCAAAAGGAGATCTTTTAAGTCACTTTGGAAATTAATAAATTTATAAATGTATACATTTAAATGATGAAAATACACATAATTAGCAATTATGACTAGCCTACATACTGTATGTTATTTCAAGTGTGTCATTTAGGGATGTTTGCAAAATTTGATGTGATGTAGAATGTCTTTAGGCCTACTATTAAATAATATACATGTCTTTCGTTTCATTCGAACCGCACCATTTTACAGTTTACTGGATGGAATTAATTTTGATCCAATAATAATGAATGTAACTTTTTTAAATTGAAACTGAATAAAATATCTTTGAAACTGAAAAAGAATAAATCGCAGGCATTTTTTTTTTTACTTCGTTTTTAATACACTGCATGTTTTGCTAACTATTTCTCACATTTCTTTCGCTGATCTGAACTTACAAATGCGCTTCCAGAGTTTTCATTTACGCTTCTGGAGTTTTCGTTCGCTGTTCTGACCACTGATCTATATAGAATGACATTATATAGATCAGTGGTTCTGACACATTTTTTCTCGTGGGGGCGGGGCTAGTAGCAGTGTGTTCTCATTGGCTACTGAGTTTTTGATTGACAGCTTCTTCACCTGGAAGTGAAGATGTCAGTGGTGTGTTTATGTGTGGATGTGAGCGTCTGTAAGCGCAGCTTTCTATTTCATTTGCGTGATATTAAGTTTATGTATTTTGTTGCTGCTACACTATATTGTTGAGATGATTTCTTATAGAAGGAATATTACAGACGAATGATATCATTATCAGTAGCCATCGTCGCTATCAAGATACTGGATAGCCTACTCGTGGTAAGTCAGATTTTTATTTTTATTTTTCATTAATACTACTAATACTATTTATAATACAGTACTGGCTTTTTTCAGGTGGAGAGGCATTTTAGAGCTCAGTGAGAGCCCATAACATTATACAGCTGTGTTGTCTTGATTTAACTTTGCCCAATCATTACATGACTTGTTTATCTACATTCGGTCACAGTCTTCGATTAGATCATATTTCCCCCCAGCCACCCCAAACAACATTGGGCTAGAGTACTGTACAGTATCTGTACTGTAGCCTACAGTACATAAAGTGTATCAGTCAATGACCGATGCCATAGGACCAGAGCGCTGTCAATCACTGCCTGATTCAACTTTGGCAATGTAAAGCCTTTTTTACCATGCCAATAAAGCTATTTAAACCTGAATTTCTCAATTGCTGATTAATTTGCGATGCAGAGTTTTTGAAAGAGGAGAGACACGACCACGTCTCTGTTCATAATATAAACACTCAATTATCCCCTGGCCGCAATATTTATTCTGATTACTTTTGTGTGATAAAGATTACTGATAGATAAAGCTATTATATGTAGCTAGTATGAGTAACAAAATGTTTTTTTTTCTGTGTCCATATTTGACTAATAATAATGCAAAAAATTGCACTTCAAATGAACATTTCTGAGAAAAATGTTTAATCTTTAATAGCCTTTAATAATAAATATATGTCCAAATTAAAAACTTAATACATGCAAGTAATTATGACTGAAAACATCCAGCAACTAGGGAATACACAGCCATGGATATATGTTTATATATAGGGCTATACAGCCATCTACTGGTTACACAACAGTATTACAGATGATAAATGCTTCATGACTCCCGAGGTAAATATTTAGTACTGTAAAATCCTTTAAAACATTTATATAATTTGTTTGGAATAAATATTTTAAGTCTGCAACTTGTTACTGTATGTGGGAGTTCAAAGCAATTTGTATTGTTAGATTATAATACATTTCCTCTCTCATTTTCCAGGGAGTGGAGCAACCTTTCCATAAACAAAATTCTGATGCTGACACAGAGGATGGAGTGATAGTACCAGTGATCCACTGTCCTTATCAGACAATAATCTTACTTTGTTCAGACACATCACCTTTGAATGACTGGGATCTTGATCTTCAGACACCTGATTTATTTTATTTTATTATAAACTAGCAAATATTTTAATTTCCTCTAGATTAAAACAAACACAGTTCACAAGTACACAAGAGATTGCACTTTATTCTTATTAGTCTATGCTGATCTTGGATTAGCATACCAACAGCATATGAATGTTAAGGGCATAGTTCATCCAAAAATAAAATTCTCACTTATTTTACTCACCCTCATGCTGTCCCAGATGCATTTTACTTTCTTTCTACAGATAAACACGAATCAAGATTGTAAGGAAAGTAATCCATCTCTGCGAGTCCTAAAGACGCTTTAAAAACCACACACAGTGACCGTGACGGTAATCCATGTGACCTCAGTGAATGAATCAATGCCTTCTGAAGTCAAACAACAGGCTAGATAAAAGAAATACCAATAATGTAAACTGTTTTAACTATTAAAAATCACTTCCGACCAACTGTCTTACGTACATGGGTAACAATCCACTTGTATTATATGGACTCACAGAGATGGATTATTTCCTTAAAAATCTTTGTCTATGTTTATGTGAAGAAGAAAGTCATATACATCTGGGATGGCATGAAGGTGAGTAAATGATGAGAGAATTCTCATTGTTTGGGTGGACTATCCTTGTACTGCTTGTATCTAGTCACTGCTTTGTTACTTGTACTGCAACAGGAACTGTTCAAAGAATCATTGCAACATTTAAAATGTGTATGAATTTTTAAAATGTATAATTTTTCATTTTGTATAGTAATGTATATCATGAGAATACTGTGCATTACATGTACATTATGCAGTTAATGTTTTGTGAATTCTGGTCTTTCCTGTCACAACATAATTGCATCCAAGACTTTCACTTTGATACTTGTGTATATGCTTTAGTGACAATAAAGAATGTAAATTTTTTTGCATTCATATTTTCAATTACATTAATTTAACTGGTTGTATAAGTCACAATTGAAACGGTTGTTGATTGTTAAAATATATTTACAATTTTAAATCTTAGAAGATAGTATTAATTAAATGAAATAACAATACAATTATCAATTAAAAAAAAAAGGCAATGAACATTCTTTGTGTGACATATGTAATGAAATGCCCTTTGAGGTCTGTATCTGACAGCAGGCCACGATTGTAATTTTCATATTGTTTAAATTCCTCTTATTTAAGTGATCATTAATTTTGATGGTGTAAATGTATATCATGCTAACAATGAGTAGTGTGATGGCCATGGTTGCCAACCTTGATTGTCTGGTTGAAATGAAACTTTCTTGACGGCTGAATATATCACACACGTTTGTTATATTCTCTTTAAATTGTAACAGCTCAACCTAACCAGAGCCTAACATGCAAAAGAATCATCAGGAATAAACAAATATTCTCAGAAAACATTGGACACTATACAATATTTTAAGTATTATATACAGTACTTTAATGTACAATTACACCTGAATAGACTGAATAGATCTCTTGTGCTCCTAAACGCGTCTGTCGACAAAGTAGTATAGCAGCAGGTAAATACAGATAAAATTAAAAAACAAACCTAACTTAATATCACTAAAATGAAATAGAAAGCTGCGATTACAGACGCTTAAATCCACACATGTAAACACAACACTGACGTCTTCACTTCCTGGTCAAAAAGCTGTCAATAAAAACCTCAGTAGCCAATGAGAACACACTGCTACTAGCCCCGCCCCCACGAGAGAAATGTGTCAGAACAGCAAACGAAAACTCAGGAAGCATAAACGAAAACGTCTCCGGTTACTATCGTAACCTCGGTTCCCTGAGAGGCGGGAACGAGACATTACGTCACTGACGTATATGGGAACTCCTTCCTTCTCCATTTTCACTGAAATCTTATAGGCTAACGCCAGCTGGAGACAGCTGGCCAATTGACGCGAACATGCAAATGCTGACCGGTCCGCGGGCAGTATAAATAGCATGGGCGCGACAATACGTCAGAATCAAGACTGAACGCTAGCACAGCTGATCAAACGGCGAGCACGGCGGCTGACGTAATGTCTCGTTCCCGCCTCTCAGGGAACCGAGGTTACGATAGTAACCGGAGACGTTCCCTTTCAAGGCGGTCACTTCGACATTACGTCACTGACGTATATGGGAACTGTATAGAATCCCGCCGTGAGCGCAATGAAGATAAGCCCTGAACGGGGTCAAGCTACACTCCCACGAGACAACAGTTCTAAGCCAGCAGCGCCGCTAGGAGCACTCGAACTGATAGGCAAAACTAGACCAAGAAATGTCTGTTCCGACCTTACCAAGTTGCATATCCAATGCAATGAAGCGAAGGCTGCACTGGACAGGGCAGCACAATACCATAAGCACTCAAGCACGAGTTAACACAGTGTCGACGGCAATAGCGGTGACAGCTGCATAACCTTATAGCCATACACAGAGTTAACAGACATTGAAAACTACTGCGTAATGCGGAACAGCTATGTAACAGTCATAACACAGAGTTAGCAGTAATGGTAACTCTGCATAATGCAGACAACTGCACAGCTGGTGGTTAACAGTTCATGAGTACATGAATAAAACTCACCGAACCCACGACGCTATAGGCAGTGCATCAAACTTGAAACCCTGGCGAACGTGTTCTGAGAAGACAGCCAGCATACCTAAATCCCGTAGGCATTAAGCCAGCATTGCAAGCGTCGAATTCAGTGAGAAAGTCTCAGTATAAAACAGCACGTCCCTAGTACCATCCACCAAGCACACAAACAGCTAGTCAGACTGCTGCCTTGTGATCCACGCACATCTGCAAAGCCCTTACAGGGCCAACAGCACTCTGAGCATCAGCATCACGTGAGGCTGACGGCTCAGCAGAAGGCGGGCAGGGATCAATCTGTGCTCTGAACGGTGTAAGCGACTTCGGAACGCAGCTTGGTATCGGACTGAGAGTGACACTGCAGTCACCAGGTCCGAGACAATGCAAAATCTTTCACTTAGAATGAGCGTAGGTCTCCAAAGTGCTTCGCTGGGGCGAGAGCAGGTGGAAAGGCCATCTCAAGGAGAGCTCTCAGCACTTATTAGTGTGAAGTGTCTTGCTCAACTATGGACCCAGCAGCGGACACACAAGAAGGTTCCACAGCTTGGGGCTGGGGTGCCAATCGTGCCGATCGCCTGTAGAAGCAGGACCTTCCTGAGGGGGATTGTCATGGGGGGCCCCATAACTCTCTTAGGTCCATGAACCGGGGATGATAGGCCAGTAAGGGGGTCACGAGGAAACTGACACTCCCTTGTAGAACATAGCCGATGTTCTGTAGCCGACGTACAGAAGTGCAAATTAACACATAACTGAATGAACATAAACACAGTGCTAGTGGCCGTAGCGACAACAACTGTGAATATACGCAGTTAGATAATAGCCCCATAATAGCATAGCACCTCAGTAAGTACACAAACACAGTCGTAGCCGTAGCTAGAACTATGAGTATACGAGTTAGTACAGAATAGCCAGTTGCACTGAAGGAAACGGGGCAACATAACAGCGTAGCACATGTACGTAACAGCATCGGTCGCTGTAGCGCCAACTTAAAATACGCAGTAGCTCAGTATAGGCACTGAAGGATACGGGGCAACACCGCAGCATGAACACATCCATGTGCAAATAAAAGCAGCGCAGGTCGCCATATCGACGGACACTGTGAATATGCACAGTTCGACTGGGATAGCTAGTTGCACTAAGATACAGGGCAACATGACAGCATAACACAAGTGCGTAAGAATAGCGCATCCATGTATGTACATAAAATGCAGCGTAAGTCGCCATAGCGACAGAAACTGTGTAGAGACAGAAACTGAGATGCACAGTTAGATCAGGATGGCTAGCTGCACTGAAGGAAACGGGGCAGCATTACAGCATAACACATCCGTGTACGTACATACATCCAGAAACTGTGAATATGCACGGTTAGATTAGGATAGCTAGTTTTGCACTGAAGGAAACAGGGCAACAAAATAGCAAAAACACGTCCTTGTACGTACATAAGTGCAGTGTAGTCGCCGTAGCGACAGAACTGTGAATATGCACAGTTAGATAGGACAGCTGGTTGTTGCACTGAAGGATAGAGGGCAACATAACAGCATAACACATCAGTGCGCACATTTAAAACATGTGTGTATAATGCAGCGCAAGTCGTCGAAGCGACCGAAACTGCATGAATATGCGCAGTTCAAACATAATAGTCAGTTGTTGAAGGGCAACATAACAGCATAACGCTTTAGTGTGTACACAGATGCAGCGCAAGTCGCCATAGCGACGACTGTGACTATGCACAGTTAGATAGGATAGCTAGTTGCACTGAAGGAAACAGGGCAATGTGATAGCATAGTTACATTAATGTGTACAAAACACAGCGTCAGAGGCATAGTGACATCGACTGTGAATACGTAGTTAATCAGAATAGCCGGTTGCACTGAGGATACAGGGCAATATATAACGGCATAAATCATAGACACATATCAATGTACATAACACAGCGTCAGTGGCATCGCACAACAACTGTGAATACACAGTAATCAGAGTAGCCAGTTGCACTGAGGAAACAGGGCAATATATAGCGGCGTAATCATAACACATATCAGTGCGTAGTGTGTACACAGCGTCAGTTGCATCGCACAACAACTGTGAATACATAGTAATCCAGAATAGCCATTTGCACTGAAGGATACAGGGCAATATATAACGGCAAAAATCATAACACATATCAGTGTGTAGTGTGTACATAAACACAGCGTCAGTTGCATCGCACGACAACTGTGAATACGCACTGCGTAGAATACGTAGTAGTCAGAATAGCCATTTGCACTGAAGGATACAGGGCAATATACAACGGCAAAATTCATAACACATATCAGTGTGCAGTGTGTACGTAAACAAAGCGTCAGTTGCACCACGTAACAACTGTGAATACGCACTGCGTAGTAATCAGAATAGCCATTGCACTGAAGGATACAGGGCAATATACAACGGCAAAATTCATAACACATATCAGTGTGTGTATTGTGTACGTAACAGCGTCAGTTGCATCGCGCAACAACTGTGAATACGTAGTAGTCAGAATAGCCATTTGCACTGAAGGATACAGGGCAATATACAACGGCAAAATTCATAACACATATCAGTGTGTATTGTGTACGTAACAGCGTCAGTTGCATCGCGCAACAACTGTGAATACGTAGTAGTCAGAATAGCCATTTGCACTGAAGGATACAGGGCAATGGCAAAATTCATAACACATATCAGTGTGTATTGTGTACGTAACACAGCGTCAGTTGCAACACGCAACAACTGTGAATACGTACTGCGTAGTAATCAGAATAGCCATTTGCACTGAAAAATACAGGGCAATATATAGTGGCATAAATCCTAACACATAAGTGTGTAGTGTGTACGTAACACAGCGTAGTTGCATCACACAACAACTGTGACTACGTAGTAATCAGAATAGCCAGTCGCACTGAAGGATACAGGGCAATATCGTGGCATAAGCATAACACACACATATCAGTGTACATAAACACAGCGTCAGTGGCATCGCACAGCAACTGTAAATACATCGTTGAATCAGAATAGCCAGTTGCACTGAACGATACAGGGCATTTTATAGCGGCATAAATCACGAACACATAACAGAGTGCAGTGTGTACGTAAACACAGCGTCATTTGCGCTGCACAACAACTGTGGTTAAATCAGAATGGCCGGTTGCACTGAAGGATACAGGGCAATATATAAAGGCACAAATCATAGCACAGTGTTCAGTGTGTACATAAACACAGCGTCAGTGGCGTAGCGACAACAACTGTGAATACGTAGTTGAATGGCCAGTTGCACTGAAGGATACAGGGCAATATATAACGGCACAAATCATAGCACATATTAGTGTGCAGTGTGTACATAAACACAGCGTCAGTGGCGTAGCGACAACAACTGTGAATACGAAGTTAATCAGAATGGCCAGTTGCACTGAAGGATACAGGGCAATATATAACGGCACAAATCATAGCACATATTAGTGTGCAGTGTGTACATAAACACAGCGTCAGTGGCGTAGCGACAACAACTGTGAATACGAAGTTAATCAGAATGGCCAGTTGCACTGAAGGATACAGGGCAATATATAACGGCACAAATCATAGCACATAATAGTGTGCAGTGTGTACATAAACACAGCGTCAGTGGCGTAGCGACAACAACTGTGAATACGTAGTTAAATCAGCATTGCCAGTTGCACTTAAGGATACAGGGCAGGCTGACAACATAAGCTGTAAGCACATCAATATGTAATGTTATGTAGGCCCAGCGTCAACAGCATAAGCGGTAACGACTGCGCAACCCCGTAGTCAAAACTGACTAGAAGGGGGGTAAACACTCACCGGATTGCGGCTGTGCACTTTCCATTGCCAGAGCGGGGCGTCTAGAGACTCATAGCATCCGCACTTTCTCTTTTAGACACGGAGCCATGGCCTTTGCCTCGTCTATCTAGACGCGCGTCTTGCGCACGACTGAGTTACCAAGGACGTCGTGGAAGACAGAGTCTTTCTTGAAGTAGCCGGGCTGTTATACCGGGCTAAGTATTATCAACAGAGCCTATCGCGTCGAGTCCTTCTAGCGAGCCCGCGAAGAGGACCGGAGTGGCGACGGGCAGCGTCAACTAGGGCGGGAGAGGGCCCACCAGCGGCCTGCTGGCGGCAGTGGGCCTCATCCCCGCTGATGCCCGAGTTTAATCCCCTGAGGACGCACACTGTCCGGCACAGCCTTTGTCGTCCGTGAGTGCGGCCTCGGTTGATCCTTGTTAGGGTAGAGTGAGTCAATAGGACCCGCACATATCTGGCATATAGGTTAGCAGCCATCGGATGCGGGGAGGAAACATGGTGAGTAACCTCTATTGCAACTTCCACGATGTAAAAAACGAAGTAAAAAAAATTGCCTGCGATATATTCTTTTTCAGTTTCAAAGATATTTTATTCAGTTTCAATTTATATTTTCATTAGTTTCTTGAAAAGTTACGTTCATTATTATTGGAACAAAATTAATTCCATATTACTGCTGGGATGTAATTTAACAGTAAAGTACCGGCAGGTGAGAACCAGGTGGGATGGTGGGAAATGTAGGATTGAGTGTGAGTGAGGGAGTGCAGCAGTGAGAGAGGAAACGGTAAAACTCAACTGTTTAACTCTAGGGGAGTAGGAAAATGAGCCTATTTCCAAAAAAAGTGGAGTGTTCCTTTAATCGAGCAACCAAACATGCCAAGTGTGAACACACCCGTCTCACATGTTTCCCCCAAGGGTAAAAATTTTAGCGGCCACCTCTCCACCCCTATTAATGTCCCAATACTCTCGAGATATCTCTCCTTTCACCCTGATACCCCTTTTGTTGATCATTTAATCACTGGCCTTTCTCAAGGGTTTCAGGTAGGCATCCTTTCTCCTCTGTCTACTTCTTATGTAGCTAAGAATCTGCAGTCAGCTTTAGCTGAACCTGAGGTGGTATCTGTCCTTGAAAAATAAGTAAATTAAGGATACATCATCTGCCCTTTCTGTTCTCCACCTTTTTGAGTTAATTTCCATTGCTTAGCCACATGCAAATATTCAGAGAAAATTTAGATTTTTGACATGTCCTTTCCCCATTCTAATAGCGAGCATCAACATATGTTTTCCTTTAATCCACTTTTCCTGCGCTTCGGTCAAAAATGCTATTTAGTCAAGTCAAGTCATCTTCATGTATATAGCGCTTTTAACAATGTAGATTGTTTCAAAGCAGCTTTTTGGCTTTATAGCAGTTATTTAATAATGTTATTTTCCAGCTAAAGTTAGTTTTGATTGATTCGCTTCCGTCGCAACGATCATTTGTTATTAAATTAGGGGCCGCTAAGACGACACCATTCTCTCTACACAAACTTTAAACGCGAACCTGTGAGAAACGCTGATGGCGTTCACATGCGCATTAAGAATTGGTTCTATAGTTATGTGCGTTTGAATATATGTGCGCAGGTTTGTAATTTCCTACAAACCCAGCCTAAAGAAAGTACTGGTCTTTCCTTATAAATTTTTATGCAGAATTTTATTTTATTTTGTCACTTCGGGGTAGATATGCGAACCGAATTTTCCCGACAACACTATCTGTAGAGTGGTAAAGGGATCCTCCATAGGGAGAGACTAGTTGGCACTTCAGCACTGCGTGTCACGGGCGTGCAACAAGATGAACCCAAGCGCAGACAGTACACAATACAAACAGGATTTATTGATATAAAACAGAAAACAAAACCCACGAGGGGGCAAAACAACACAGGTAACGGGTGACTAGACTGACAAGACTTAACTATATAAAGACAATAAACTTCACTAACAATAACTCTAGACAAGGTATTCACGGCAACAACAAGCATAGATATACCTTTCACAATGAACCGACAAAGGACAGCAAACACAAGGGGATTAAATAGGGACAAACTAATGAGGGAACAGGTGATAATTAGGAGGAGATAATTACTAAATGAGGATAACAAGGAGGGTGGGGCTGGGAAACGAGACAACACAAGCACATGGCCAAACTAATGACCAAGCGCTTGTACACAAAACATGGGTCTGTCATGATCCTGCCACAAGACTAGAGAACTACTAAAACACAAGGCAGAATCATGACAGAACCCCCCCCCTTAAGGAGCGGCTACCAGACGCTCCTCAAGAGGACATTAAACACGAGACATGACCGACTGAGACAAAGACACAAACCAGCAAAACATGACGAACAACAACAGTGGCAAACAAGAATAAACAATAACAGGGTTGGGGTGAAAAATAAGAAAAAACCAACAAGGAAGGGGAGGTGGGGGAAACACAGTGTCCTTGGGGAAAAGTCCGGGGTGGATAGGTGAACTGGGGGTCTTGGGTTCACGGGAAGGGGGCTTAGGACGAGGAATGCGGGATGACTGGGACAGGGAACCATGAGGAGGGGTCCTGGGGGGAACAGTCCGGGGCTTAGTTGTGACAGGGGTGGCTGAGGAACCACACAGGGTCTTGGGAACAGAGGAAGTCACAACAGGGGCGGGAACAGGAGGAACAGGGGGTCTCTCCGCTGCCGACTTGGACACGGCGCCCTCCGCTGCAGTCTGGGGCACGGCGCTCTCCGCTGCAGTCTGGGGCACGGCACTCTCCGCTGCAGTCTTGACAGGGGCCTCCAAGATCCGGACTAGGCTCTCGAGGTACTTAGATAAGGTATCGGCAGAAACCGACTGCAAAACCTCTTTGGCAGCTGAATCGGCCACGGACCTCTCTACCGCACTCACCACAGTCTGTTTCCCCACTGCCGCAGCGGGTTCTGGGACAGCGCTCACGGCTGCAGCGGGCTCAGGACCAGGACCAGGCGAGGACAACGGTTGGGAGGTTCCTCTCCTCCTCTTCTTCCTTCTGGGCCGTGGTACCGAGGCTGTGGCTGGACTGGTGACTCTATGGAGTTCCACGGGAATTGGAACAGGCGCTGGGAAGACAGTCCCGGGAGGTGTAGACTCCGTCAACGAGGCCTCTGATGCGGACTCCCAGGACAGCCGTCTTCCCCGCTTGCCGCGAAGAGTAGCCACTTCGGGAGTAGTGGAGAAAACAGTCTGGTCCCCCAACGTAGCCACGGCAAGAATGCGACCCTCCGGGATCACGGGCAGCATGCCAGGTGGAGATGGGCTAGTGGCACTGGGCGGGTCTCTCCGTGACAGGTGGGCCACCATCTCCTGGAAAGGACGACAGACCAGCCTCTCCCGTTTAGCCAGAGGGGGGATATCATTAAGGCCCGCAATGAGGTAGCGATTAAGGAGGCTCTCAGGTAAAAAAACACCTCCTCTCCTCCACAACCCGGGCATACTCATTTAGAGATCGTTCTTCCTTGGGAGGAATTGGCAGTTTTCCCATCTTGGAGTCGGAGATGGCCTTGAGCCACCAATCCTCCAGAGGGTCCGCTGGAGACTGAAGGGACGAGGACAAACTGTCTGCTGGGTTCAGCCTTGGTCGGTTCATTCTGTCACGGGCGTGCAACAAGATGAACCCAAGCGCAGACAGTACACAATACAAACAGGATTTATTGATATAAAACAGAAAACAAAACCCACGAGGGGGCAAAACAACACAGGTAACGGGTGACTAGACTGACAAGACTTAACTATATAAAGACAATAAACTTCACTAACAATAACTCTAGACAAGGTATTCACGGCAACAACAAGCATAGATATACCTTTCACAATGAACCGACAAAGGACAGCAAACACAAGGGGATTAAATAGGGACAAACTAATGAGGGAACAGGTGATAATTAGGAGGAGATAATTACTAAATGAGGGTAACAAGGAGGGCGGGGCTGGGAAACGAGACAACACAAGCACATGGCCAAACTAATGACCAAGCGCTTGTACACAAAACATGGGTCTGTCATGATCCTGCCACAAGACTAGAGAACTACTAAAACACAAGGCAGAATCATGACACTGCGTTGTCATCGGGTCCAGGCGCAGGTCCCTCATCAGATCTGGATACGGCCTGGATCCGGCAGGCTGCGGTAAAACCTTGGGATAAACAAAAACACTAAAATTAGCGTAGATGCCATTCTTCTTATGATGTAACGAGTACATCAGGATTTATGGGAAGTGTTCCCGGTTCCAGCTGACCTAATCTATGCAGCCTAACATTGAATTATAGAAGTCTATAATGTGTTATGTGTATGCTAGGTCAAAGAGATGTGTCTTTAGTCTAGCTTTGAACTGATAGTGTGTCTGCTTCCCGGACAATGTTAGGAAGACTGTTCCAGAGTTTTGGTGCTAAATAGGAGAAGGATCTACCGCCAGCAGTCGATTTTGATATTCTAGGTCAAGTCAAGTCAAGTCACCTTTATTTATATAGCAGCTTCACAGTGATAACATGATAATAATACAACAAAGTTTGTTTCTAGAAGAAAATTGCATCATCATCCACCTTAAATAAGGCAGATCAATAATATTGTTGAATATTAAATGTCCCTAACTAAGCAAGCCAAAAGCCAAGGCAACAGTGGCAAGGAACCAAAACTCCATCAGGTGACAAAATGGAGAAAAAAACCTTGTCAAGGTTTTTGACTTGTGCGAAAAAGGATTAAATGCGAATATTGGGAGATGGAAACGCATTTGCCATTGACGCAATAAACGCAATAAAACCATTGCAAGCACATCACACTTATACAGTTGTTAAAGGTCGTCCCTGCTCGATATGACAGTTTCACCTTACAAATTCTACGTTCATTCAAATGCTACTTCGTTTGCTCATGTTTTCTGACCTGATATTAAAGGAGCTGTATGTAAGAAATGTATTTCAATTAATCATAAAATGGCCCTGATATGTCACTAGACATTAAGAAATCATGTTCATTTCAAATACTTATATCACTGACAACAGTAGTCCGGCCAGGATATTGTCATTTAAAAGTGATAGTTGCAGCCCTCAACTGATGTTGATGTTGTCATCTTGTGTTTTGGCCTGAAGCACCACCCTCCACCTATCTACCAATCACGAAGTCAGTTGTGTTTCAGCATCCGGGTTGCCAGCTCAGCTCTAGTTACCACAGCTGCAGCTACAAACGTTCCTGCTGGATCCTGCAGCCTATCTGGCAACCTCGAGTCAGGGGGGAGGGGGAGGGGATACACTGCTCTACAGTAATTTGAAAGTGATTGCAGTACCAGTTTTGGCCACAATCTTACATACAGTTCCTTTAAGGATGAAAACACATCAAAATAACATTAAGCTGACTACTTGTCGTGTGGCTGAGCAGTGTAGCGAAAGGATAATCATATTATCCTTACTTGTATTAACATACAAAAATACAAAAAGGGAAAACAGCTCTCAGACGGGAACCGACTCTCACTGTTCCGTTTTCTTCCCACGGAAAGGGCAACCCAGTGTACAAAGAGGATATTACTCGGTATTCCACATTTGTTTGTTTATTTCAAAAAGGATAACCAGGTAATAAACCTCAACTCTATGCAAAATGCATACAATCCTTTCTGTAAGCAGGAAACTACAGCTCCCAAAATGCCCCGCGGCAAACCAGGAAGTCCGCGATTCCTACAAGTGGCTGCACACCGGGTTGAAAGTTATTACAAACTGAATGAATCTCACGCTTCCTTTTCACGTAGTAAATACCGGTCACATGTGCTCACAGCACACTCCTCTCTTAAAGAGGCACTACACTATTGTGCTGCTAAAGTGTTACTTGCAACATTGGTAGCTCTAGTTTAAAGTAAATTTAAACATTAAACATTTAATTAAACATGTAAATAACAAAACTTCACAAATGACAAAACTTCACAGAAAACACAACACCTCCCACTTAAGTTCCTGATTTTATAATCCAGGGAACTTACCAAAATCACTCAAATGACCCCTCTTAATGACACCCTCTTTATTTTTCCCTTTCCACAAATCATACGTTTATACGCATATAAAAATTATTATTATTATTATTTTTTTATTTTTTTAATCACAGCTTTGCACAATGTCTATATATAAGTGTCTGATGAAGGCACAACCAATGGAAGAGCAGCAGCTTAGTCCAATGTCCAAATCAATCACATCCCTATGGCAGGTGTGTGGTGTACTGCCCGGGTATGCGAGGTATGGGATGTGCATGCTCTAACTTCTTCATGTATGTGCAAAGTGATGGGCATGGTGGCAGCGCTAGGCTTGCACCAACCAGCCAACAAGGGTTAGGGCGGTGACAAGGTGAAAGGGGTTTGGACAGTAAATGAGATGGGTTTGGGCCAGGGGGATAGGGCAGTGTGCAAAATGAGAGGGGTTCAGGAAGAGGCGGGTGTCAAGGTGGCTGGGGTGGATGAGTTTCGTCCACCGGGAGAAGGACCACCAGTCTTCTCACGTCTCTTCTAATAACTGTCATGGGCAGTGAAGAACTCCTCTTCTTTCGGCCATCCACCAAGGAAACAGGAAGGCCAGTACATGTTACAATGTCAGCATCCCTGACAATTCCTTTACTGTCAGGATAAACTGTCAAAATCCGGCCCAGACGAAACTGACCTCTCAAAGCATTTGGGTCAGCAATCCAGACAAGGTCGCCGACTTTGACGTTCCTCTCTGTCCGGTGCCACTTATGTCGAATGAACAGATTTGGACCAGCTAGTTCCCTCCACTTTGCCCAGAACCGGTCAACTCCGATTTGAATAGCCCTTAGATGACGCCAGGGATGGGTCTCTAGGTCAAGCCCGCTGGTGTCTCCTCCAAGCGATGCTCGACCCAGTATGAGGGAGTTGGGTGTTAAGTACTCGACCGAATCCTCCTGTTCTTGAGCTCTGGCATCGATTGGGCGTTCGTTTGTCAGGTTGGCTGCCTGATAGAACAGAGTTTGGAGCTCCCCCCATGTGAGAGATCCTGTAGCTCCTCCGAGGCTCATGAGCGCCCTCTTCAAAAGCTTCACAGCAGCCTCCGCAGCTCCATTCCTGTGGGGTGCATCTGCTGGGTGAAAATCCCACTTCCACTCAGTCCCGTTCTTAGCGGCTACATCTTCTATGGACGCAGCCTGCAGGCAAGCCAGATGTTTATGCAGCTCACACAGAGCCAACTTAGCACCAACGAAGTTGGTGCCTCTGTCGTACCATAGTTTCCTTGGATGCCCCCTCAGAGCAACAAAGCGGGAGTATGCTTGGAGGAAGCTTTCTGCCGACTGGTCATCGGTGAGGTCCGCATGGACGGCTCTCGAGGACATACAACAGAAAACAATGCCCCAGACCTTCTTGCTTGTCCTTCTTTTAACAGCGTCCTTCACCTCAAAGGGACCAAAAAGGTCGAGGGTTGTATACTCGAATGGGCTTGCTCTTTTGGTACGCTCTTGAGGGAGATCACTCATTACTTGCTGGCACATCTTGGCTCTTTGCTTTCTGCAGGTGACACAGTTGTTCAGCACCTTCCTAACTATTCTTCGTCCCTGTATGATCCAGGCTTTCCCTCTTGTCCGTAGAAGGGTTGAGGCAACACCTTCATGGTTTTCTTCATGTGCCTCCCTGGCCAATAGGGTTGCGAGCCACGACTGGCATGGGATTAGCGGTACAGCCACTCTATCTTCATTCCAGCGTTGGATTCTCCCTCCGCAAAGCAGAAGTCCTGTCTTTTCCTCCTTCTGAACAACCAGGCGATCCAGGGTTGTGTCCCGGAACTCGACACCATCTTGAGCTGCAAGAGCTAGATCTTTGAAAGCTGTTGCTCTTTCTTCCACAGACAGGTATGGTCTTGCCTCCCACTTTGACCGAACTGGGGCCTGGCTGTTACCCAGCCAGATTTCTACTGCTTGTCTCATCCAGGCGATGGTCCCGCATAACCGTGCCAGTGAACTGAACCTTCGGGGGTCCACAAGGCGCACAAGCGCAACACTGGTTGAGCCTAACCATTTCCTGGGCTGGGCTCCTGCTGTGACCAGTGCCGAGAACACCTTCCTCCGAAGTCCCCCTATCTCTTCAACAACAGAGGGGTTGATCTCTCTGGCAGTTTTCACAGGCCAATCTGATTCAGGCAACTTCAAAAATTCTGGGCCTTCCTGCCAGACTGATCCTTCAGCAAGCTCCTCAGGGGATGCTCCCCTTGTGATGAGATCGGCGACGTTCTGTCTTCCTTCGACCCACCTCCAGCTATCTACTGATCCGGCCTTTTGGATTTCACCAATCCGGTTTGCAAAAAATGTCTGATAGCCATAGCTATCCTTCTGGATAGCTCCCAGGATTGTCTGACTATCGACAAAATGGATCCACTGATCAATCTTGATGTAACAGTGCTTCTCGAAGTATGTCTTCAGGCGGGATGCAAAGACAGCCCCGCACAGCTCTGCTTTAATGACATCACCTTTCTGGTCTAGAGGGGTGAGCTTGGCCTTAGACTCAACCAGCTTCACTACGACTCCATCTTCTGTCTGCCACCGTAGGTAAAGAACGGCTCCGTAGGAAGCTTCACTACCATCAGAAAACGTGATCCCCATCGGGTGACCTATGGCTCCAAGGGGTGTGAGACTCCTGTCGAATCTGAGTTGGCCAAGCCTCACATATTGCTCAAAGAGTTTTATTGCAGCCTCTCGAAGACGTGGTGAAAGAGGATCGTCCCAGGTGTCCTTGGAGGAATGGTCTCTTCCTGCTTCCTGAAAGGACTCTCTTATGAGCATCGCTCCTCGTTGCTTGGCAGGTGAGGCCAGGCCAATGGGGTCATAGAACCCTGCAATCTGACTCAGCAGCATGCGTCGGGTGAGAGGGTCGGGAGTGCTGCCTCTGATCTCATCCTCTCGTAGATCCAGACCTGTCCTCATCTTTCCTCGCCTCCTTGAAAAGTTCACCGACGTCAGCACACGGAGTTTGTCAGATTCGGGTTCATATCCCAATCCCAATGCCTTATTCTCCTCGTCCCGCATCTGGTTGGGGAGTATCAGGGTCTTGGGTTCTGTTGACCTGACGTTGCTGGGGTCAGTGGGTTTTCCACTCCTCCCACTTTGGCCTGTAAGGATCCAGGGCTTGAGAGAGAAGCCACCTGCTTTTAGGATCTCTTCTACTCCTTCGGTCATCCTGATCAGAGTTTGGAGATCATCATGCGATGTCAAGATGTCATCCACATAGCAATCCTCTGTCAGGATCCGGCGCTCTTCAACCATAGATGTAAACTGAGGCAGGTTTGCCGTCTCTCTCATGGCAACCTGAGCGATGCATCCGGCAGGCTTGTCGCCGATGTTGACCCTGACGACGGCAAACACACCGATTTCATCTTCGGGGTTATCCCTCCAAAGGAATCGATGGAGGTGGACCTTCTCGTCTTTCAGCCACACTGAATTATACATTTTTTTAACATCGCCAAGGGCAGCATACAATCTCGTTCTGAATCTCAGCAAAACACCTCGGATTGGGTTGAGGACATCAGGGCCTTTGTGCAGGAGGTTGTTTAGGCTCAACCCTTTAAACTCCTGGCTACTGTTCCAGACTATCCTCACTGGCGTTGAGCTAGAATGAGGATTTGGGGCAACCAAATGGCTGATGTTCCAGATTGGGCCGTTCCAGCCCTTGATCTTTTCCTTCGTGAACTCGATGGCTGCTCCTCTTGATACCATCTCGCGGATCTGCTCTCCATATGCCGCTTTCCACACAGGGTCTCTAGCCAGCCGAGCCTCGGTGTTCAGGAAGGTTGCTTCCACTGCTCGGCGGTTATCTGGCAGAATCGCTGGGCTTACTTTCCATGGGTAGGCCGCATCCCAGTGTGGGGCGTCGCTGTGTTTGTCCGCTAGCACATAAAAGAGGCAGTCCTTTATCTTTTCTAAGTCCCTTTCTTCTCCAAGGGTCATCTCTTTGCCTCCCGGAGGACACTTGCTGCACTTGCAGCTCCCGCATTTCGGGTCACACGCTGCTCCAATACTATCCCACTTGAACCAATCAAACACCTCCTTATTCCTAGCAATGGTGCTGCTGAGGGTCACTTCTTCCATCCTCATTGGGTTCTCACTCAGGTCTTTGGTGTCTACAACAACCTCCTTATACACCCTTGAGGATGTTCTCATAGACCTTGCAAAGTGAGTTTCAGACTGATGCAGCGTTAGGTCGACTACCTCGAAGAGGTCAGGGTGAGTACCACCAACAGTTTTGCCCAATGGGCCGTCCCAGAGGACTAGATCTCCCTCCAACTTGAACGGCTGTGGAACTAGACGACCTTCCCTGTGGCTGATCAAAAGATCGATGTTCTCAGGGCGGACCAGCTCTTCAATAGCGACGTCAGGAAAGATCTTTTGCAGTTGTTGCGGAGTGACAGGCTGACTTATCTCCGCAATACTCTCCAAGCCGTAGCAGAGCAGTTTATGTTCCATTACCGTCCCCTTGGTGGTCTTCACTCTTAGTCGCAGGGAGTACCTCTTGGTTGTAACTGTCGTTCTCATCCCTCCTATTCCATGGACAATTAACTTGATGCACTCACCAATCAGTCCAAGGCGCTGGGCAGCGTTGTTTGTTATGTAGTTGGTGTCAGAGGCAAGATCAATAAGAGTGCCTATCAGCTGGCCTGAGTTAGTTGTCACTTCCAGTAACATCATTATAACTGGGTACTCTTTCAGTCCACCTCCAGCAGTGCAGATCGTGGTTGAGGCTTTATTGGAAAATGCCTTCCTAAATTCTGCTCTTAATTCCGGAGTGACTTTCGCCAGGAGCTCTTCTTGCTTGCTGGTCAGTCCGAGGCCTTTTCTCTCCACCCTTTTGGTACCTTGCACCTCTCTACCAGCGTCTTTCTCTTGAGCGATGGACTTGGGGCAGAGCAGATAGTGGTGAGGCTCTTCTTTGCGGCAGTCCATTTTACTGCAGAGGAACTTCGGGTTGCAACGGCCATCCTTTAGGTGGAGGCACAGGCAACGATTGCAAATCCCATGGGTATTTAGATGGGTCTTTCTCCTCTGGAGATCCATCTCCCTGAAGGCTTTGCAAGCAAATAGCCTGCCAGCGTGAGTCTCATCAGCACAGGCAGTGCACGAGCCCAAACGTAGCTTCGACTGAGCCTCTCTACGGCCTGAGGTAGCTTTGGAGAATGCTTTCTTGACTCCTCTTTCTAGTTTGTCTGCCGGGCCTTTCACTGAGGAGCTTCCCTCCCTAGGGCTTACCTCCAGCTGATCCAGCTCCTCCAGGATTGCCTCCTGCTTCTTCAGGAAGCACAGTAAGCAGTCGAAATGATTATGTGGAGCAAACCCATTCACAGCCTCAGTCTTGTGTGCAATCCATTTCTCCTTCAGAGAGCTTGGTAGCTTGCTTTCAAGGGACTGCGCTACCCAACGGTTCCTTATAACATCTTCTTCTCCCAGGATCACAAGGTTACTAAGGGCCCGCTCCACTGCTTGGATCAGCTCAATTGCTTTCCTAGGGTTGTCACCCTTTACAGGGGGTAGGCCCTGAACCTCCTCAGATATCTTCAGGACGATTTTCGCCTTGTTCCCGAAACGGTTGTCGAGGCGCCTGAACATTTCATCCGCCGACGCACAGCTGGACAGAACCAAGTCTTTCTTAACCCTGTCGCTGAGACTTGCCAGGAGGTGGAACCTTGTAACACCAGCCGTTCTCTGTGGGTTTCCCAGCTGTTCCAGCTCTTCCCACTCAGCCTTCCACCGATAGTAGTCGGTCATGTCTCCCGAGAACGTGGGCAGGCGTGTTCTTTCAAGACTGATCTGTGGTCTGAAGCCGTATGCTCCGGGATGCAGGCCAGAGATGCTTTGTGGTGGTGCATATGGAAACGCAGCTGCTCCAGTACTGGATACAGGTGTTACACTGGGGATTTGAGGCTGTGTGCCAGCTCTAGTGGGCCCCTCTTCGGACTCGCTATGCTCTTCGTTAGCACCTGCTTCTTCAACCTCTTCTCCTCCGTCGACCTCTTCTGTCCGCTTCAACTTTTGCCAGCTCCGCACCCAGTCATGCAGTTTGTTGACCAGCTTGTATAGCTGCTGCTTATATACACTGTTGTCTTGGCTCCAGGGACAAGACCTTCCCATTCAAGCACCTTCTGCTCAAGCATTTTGATTCTCTCCACCAGGCCCTCTCTCAGGACTTGAAAGTCTTCATCTGCCAACTCCTTCAGATCAGTGTTCTCCACTTCAGCACATTTCTCCTCTGCACCATCGGCGTACAATTTAAGGTCAACATAGGCGAATTTGGACCATAACGTCTCTTTAGCGAGCCGGAGCGTTTCTGTATAGGTGGCAAGGCACGTCGCCATTTTCTCCTCTACATGAGCCGCTTCTTTTTCTGCTTTTTCTTCCTCACTTTCCACTTCTCCTAGAGCATCAACATATTCGAGTCCAGTGTCGTGCAGCTTTCCAAAGTCCACACCAAGTGCTCTGATCTCGTCGATGAGCACCTTTTTTTCTAGGAGGTCTACAGTGAGGAACAGCTTTTTGGCTCTCTTGCTGAAAGAGCTCTGTGCTGTTGAGCGCTTTCCTTTTAGGGACACTAATTCTGCCAAATCCATCTTCCTTTCTCTGCACTGACCAAGGCGCTATTGACAGAGGGGTCTATTTGGCCTATTCCTCTTCCCTTGGTGCTCCTTCACTGGTCAATGCTGATATGGCAGTGGCAGACTTGGCTTAACGCTCTTGGGCACTTGGTTTATTACTGTTCCGTTTTCTTCCCACGGAAAGGGCAACCCAGTGTACAAAGAGGATATTACTCGGTATTCCACATTTGTTTGTTTATTTCAAAAAGGATAACCAGGTAATAAACCTCAACTCTATGCAAAATGCATACAATCCTTTCTGTAAGCAGGAAACTACAGCTCCCAAAATGCCCCGCGGCAAACCAGGAAGTCCGCGATTCCTACAAGTGGCTGCACACCGGGTTGAAAGTTATTACAAACTGAATGAATCTCACGCTTCCTTTTCACGTAGTAAATACCGGTCACATGTGCTCACAGCACACTCCTCTCTTAAAGAGGCACTACACTATTGTGCTGCTAAAGTGTTACTTGCAACATTGGTACTGTAGCTCTAGTTTAAAGTAAATTTAAACATTAAACATTTAATTAAACATGTAAATATCAAAACTTCACAAATGACAAAACTTCACAGAAAACACAACACTCACCGTTCTCTTAAAGCAGTCGCTCATAGAGTCGAATGACACACATCACTACTGTTTCGCTTACGGTGTTTCATTTACTGTTGGTTATTAGGTTACCAATACCACGTCATCCGCTCAAACAACCTGATGGAAACGCACCTAATTCACATTTTTTATTTGAAAAAGATTTGCTTCACGTTTGGATGGAAACCCAGCTAATGAAAAAAAAAATTTGATGAAAAAAAAAAAACTTCACATGAACTCTATAACCGATTCTTATAGGCTTTGGGTGTGTAATTCAGTTATATCTCATACTATATACATACCGAATGTAACAAACCAATTTTTGCTAGAGAATTTCATGAAGAATAAAGTCTTGTCAACTTACCGATGTTTCCCAAAGTCTGCACCTCTCAACAAATTTGAAGTAAACCTAAAAAATAAAGACAATTTTTTGCACATGATCATCTACAGTCTTTACATTTTTTAACACTTTTTGATCAAAACTGTCAACACTGATGTTTATGGCAAGACTCAAAGTTCACAGAAGGAAACAAGAGACAAAACGTTTGGTTATGGAGAAAGAGCAACATACTTTCTGGCCGTCCGATCTTCTAATTCCTTCATGGACACGATCATCATATCCCTGTTTCTTTCCCACTTTATAAAGAGACTGAAAGTATATATGTTGCAGTGTCGGTTCATGAGGAAATAATAAGGTCACTGAAAAACACACAGCAACAACATGTTAACATACAGCATGAGACTGAACACACCAGTGCAGATCAGGTGAGGAGCCAGTATGAGATTCAAAACCAGAACAACAGATTGAAATGGACATGAATCTAGTGGTACGTGATACGCAGGCTATATTTACCTCTACTATAAGTAAAAGTAGCTTATATGTTCTCATTAACGTAACCGTAGCAGCAGGGGGTTGTTGCTATATTGAATTGTCTCTAGAACTAAGGGTGTAGAAATCTCAGTTTACTCGCTACAAAAAACTAGACTACAGCACTGCATGATAACTGGAGACTCACTCTTCGGGTGTTTGTGGATGCTCCTGCGAAGGCTCGCAGTCAGGCACAGAAGGAAACACTTTGCTTATAAACGTTTGGATGCCACACTTTACAGCATCCCAATAAGAACGGCCTTCCCTCCCTTTTGTGTGTTTTTCAGAAAGCAAAGAATATTGATTAGAAAGATCTTTTTTTATTAGCACAGATTACAGTTGAATGATTAACGTAAAACTGTCCTGTGATTTTCATGTGAATAATTAGCAGGTTTAGCATTGAAGTTCACGTTACTAGAAGAGGCACAGCCAAATTATAAGCACAGTGCTGATGCTGTGCTGCACAGAAGTCACACAGTAATCGTGTCTCTAGGGGTGGGCGATATGGCAAAAATATCAAATCACCATTTTTTTCACGAAAATCATTATTCACGATTTCACGATTCTATTTTAAATGTTGGTTTTATTATTTTTCAAGTGACTGAGCATAACAGCCAAACTAATGTCCTATTTTAAAAACAGAGTCTTAAAAAGTAACAACATATAAAATAAAATCAAAAGAATGGCAGACATTTGGCACAAAGTATCAAAGATAATAACCTTTGTCATTCTTTTTTTTGTTATTAAAAAATATAAACAAAAGATACACATTACATATATACAACTGAAATAAACAGTGCTGTATTTTTAGCTACAGTAGGTGTATTTAACAGTAGCACTGAAGAAAGACATTAAATTAACAAATATAAAAATAAAACACTACATAGACTTCATTGTATAAATGATACATTGACTCTTATTAAAAGTTCTCAGTCAAGAGCAGTAGTTGATATGATCCACCACCTGTCAAAAATGATTGATTGACAGGTGCCTCGCCCCTTCCGGTGACAGGTGCCCGTCCCTTTTGGCATAGGATCAAAGGGGTCATCAGAGAACAAAGGTAGATCAAAGGAGATAAAAGGATCAAAGGGGTTTGACAGCTAGTTTTGACTTTTGATTGACAGGTTGACAACTAGTTTTGATTTTTGATTGACAGGTTGCCCCCTCCTAGCCCTTGATCATGTGGTTATTGACAGTTAGTTTTGGGTTTTGATGCCTTTTGAAGCCTTTTGATGCCTTTTGATATTGACAGAAAGTGTTATAACAATATGTCATGTTGTGACAGTTAGTATTAATTGTTTGATGCCTTTTGATATTGACAGAAAGTGTTAATCGTTTGAAGACGCTGTTATAATAATAATACGTCATGACAGCTAGTTTCGGGTTTTGATATTGTTTGATGCCTTTTTATATTGACATAAAGTGTGTGTGTGTGTGTGTGTGTGTGTGTATGTGTGTGTGTTTTTGAAGTTGGTAGGCTGTCACAAGATCCTCCCTCCTGAACGCATCCGGGCTGTACTGTGAAACTGATAAGGGAAAAACTGTGGAAGTTTATCTCACACAAACGTTGAAAAGCCATTCAGTTATTTTAAAAGAATATAAATGTTTATAAAGATCTTACTAAAACCTCACTCAAAAAGTTTAAATAAAATGGAGTCACAAAAGATCACAGAGTGTTTACTGAAGCGCCTCTCCAGCACAGCCCCGGCCTGAGTGGTGCGCGCGCCCTCCGCATTCTGACATGCCCCTCCTTCTGCTCCTCCACATTCCAGAGCACAGTGATGGTGAGAAACAGAGATTGTATATTTCACACAAATAATATAATATACAATAATATAAAATAACATCTTACTGAAGTCAATTATTTCAGTTTTAGATAAACAAAAGAATAAACAATCATCTTACATAAAACATTATGTTCTTTAAAAGAATATAAATTATATAAAAGATCTTACTAAAACCTCACACAAAAAGTTGAAATAAATGTAGAACTATCCAGTTTAAATAAAATGGATTCACAAAAAAAAAAAAAATGCAATGAGTTAAATGTTTATAGAGTTGAAGAAAAAACATAGGTCTACATGTTATGAAACAATCAGTTAAATGTTTAGAGAGTTGAAGAAAAAACATACAGCTCATGAAACAACGCAATGTATGAAACGGGTTCACGAAAATAAAAAATCATCTTACATGTTTAGAAATCAGGGCCCTCTGGCCTCTCTTTACACCAGCGTTTGACCTGCGGAGCTTTCAAAAAGCACCAGCCAAAGGGTGTGTGTGTGTGTGGGTGTGTGTGTGTGTGTGTGTGTGTGTGTGTGTGTGTGTGTGTGTGTGTCAGAGAGTCACACAAATTCAGCAATCAGGATATCATGTGCTGAGTTTATTTATAAGAAGTATAATCTTAAAAGTTTAAATGATATCTTTTAAAAACAAAAGACTGTTTAAATAAAATCTTTAAAGTTTGAATACATACGCATCTTCTATTTACCTTTTAGAAGATTACTGTAATGATTTTGTGAAATTCCGTGTGGAGTTTCGATTTTGATGGCTTTCCATAGCCATGATGATTTTTGTACCGTAACCGCATATTCGATCATGTACACCTAAACACGACAATCACAGAAAACTATAAAATAAAGAAATTATTTAATATCATTTCTAAGCTGTATTGCACGCGCGCACACACACAGGGTTCTAAAAAATGAACTAATCTCTATGTGCATCATGTCACAGCGTATGTAATGTTAGTCTGCTAACGCCTTTCCAGAGCCAAAGTTTTGTTCGTACTAAATTTATCTCAAAGCATAATCGTAAAAGGTTAAATATGATCTTTTAAAATTAAAAGACTGTTTAAATAAAATCTTTCAAGTTTGAATACATACGCATCTTCTATTTACCTTTTAGAAGATTACTGTGACCTAAAGTATTATTTTTACTAAACAATGTCTGTTCAAAAACTTTAGATGGTTGAAAAACTGTACTTAGTCGTCTTAAATCTCATTTATATGAAAAGATTCAATCAGCATTTTTTTGTCCATGCGTGGGTTTCAATTTTTATGGTGGGGGCTTTTCATAGCCATAATGATTTTTGTACCGTAACCGCATATTCTATCCCGTACACCTAAACACGACCATCACAGAAACCTACGTTTGTACATTTTCAAAAATGAAATAAATAAATAATTAAATAAAATGTAAACAAAGTTTTAGCTAAATAAATATATAAATAAAAACACCTTACATTTTTAGAGACAGTCACAAAAGTCATCTCACACCTGTGAAATGTTCAATAATTCCTTAAGTTGTATCTGTGAGAAAATGACCACATAGGCCTATCTACAGAGAGAGAGAGAGAGCAACAATGAAAACATTTAGAAACTGTGAACCATCAGGCTGTCTTATTGATAAGCTGCTTATAAGGTCCTTTCCAGAGCCAAAGTTTTGTTCGTACTAAATTTATTTCAAAGCATAATCGTAAAAGTTTAAATGTGATATTTTAAAATGAAAGATTGTTTTAGTCTGAAGTTTAAAGCTCTTGACTTTCTTTCTTGAAAAAATCTTTAAAGTTTGAACACATTCATATCTTCTATTTATATTTTAGAAGATTACTGTAATGATTTTGTTTAAATTAAACCTAAGGTATAATTGTTATTAAACAATGTCTGTTCAAAAACTTTAGATGGTTGAAAAACTGTACTTAGTCGTCTTAGATCTTATTTATACAAAAATATTTCAAACAGTATTTTTGTCCATACAACATGTTGTCAAAGTTTGTCACAATGTTTTGTTGTTGTTGTGTTGTTTTTAAGAAATCCGAGGACTCTACATTGCTCTTATTTAGACTAAGTTGTATCATTTGGAAAATCACCACACAATTATATTTTCATCTGTGGGTGGCTGAAGGATTTCCTTGTAGTTTATGAGTCTCTGAGCTGATGTGTTTAAATCATGTGTCGTCTCGATCTGCCAGATCTCATGTTCTCTATTGATGGTGTCAGTCTCATCATTGATGATAAACAGTTCAGTGTAGATCTTGTTTAGAGAGACCGACTATGGTGCACTTCCCTCCAAAGTCCTCTCAGCGTCACGCAGCATTCTTGATTTCATCTCATTCCTTACATTCTGAAGAATTTCTAAAAATCAGGACAAAGTTGGATAGTCATATTATTAACAGGAGCATCACGCTTATGAATGCACAGTGTTCTACAACAAGAGACCTTACCATGTTCGTTTACCGAGGTAGAGTGAGACACCTGAAAAACAAAACAAAAAATACTCATACATAAATATATAACATACACAAATCATTTCTTAACTAAGCAACTGTTTCTGAATCTTAAATGATCAGACACTCACCGCACTGATGTTAACATCACCATATATTGTCTTTTCTACCATGATTGGAGCAAATATTGACCCACCATTCCTCTGGTCAATTGTTAAGTTAAGCTGATTAGGGTTCTGAATTAATGGCTGTCCGAACGATGTAGAATTATTATTATGCTGTCGTTGTGGAAGGTTGTTAGGCTGTTGATTTGTCATGTTTCCAGAATGTGCACCATCTGTTAAAAAATTTACAATTAAATACACAACCAAAACCATGTAAACATTATAGTAAAGCTTATTGAAGATTGAGAAACATATTGACTACTAACAAAGTAAATTATAAATCTTTTCCTACGTTTGATATTCTTTTTTCTGATTATTTTCACTATGGACTTGATCCTTTTTAATGCTGTTTTCTCTCCATATTTATTCTGTAGTTCCTCTACTGTGTCTTCCAACCTCCCTGTTGTTCTTCTCCAGCTGTGTTAACCAAAGACAAACAGTTAGAAGAATAAAATGTATGTACAATAGCAAAAATAAAGTTGGTCATTAGTTGTTAGGGTTAGATACACCTGCAGACGCATTCATACACCTGATCACCTGTTTTCATTTAGCATACACCAGAGTTCAAACATTCCCTTTTTCAAAGGCCGAATGATTACGTGGTCAAAATTTCTCTTTTTAACATAAGAGTTAAAAAATGTACATGAATCACGACGCATTGCATTATGCACCTGACCTGCCGACTGATGAAGTATTTATTACATCAAGAAAACATGAATACAACACACTGCGCTTGGATGAATTCATTTATTAGATTTATTTAATAATATTACCAGTTCCATATGATCTTTATTAAAAAAATAAGACAATAAATGATTTTATTTTTTAAATTTGACTGCATTCTTGTCCATTTCTAAATGTCCATTTCTAAATATAACAGACTGATGGGAAAAAACATTATTTTGCTGTTACTTTTTTAAAATTTGTTTTATTATTATTCAACAATTTCTCTCTTTTTGTTATTTTTTATTAGTTGTAATTTTATATAAACATTTAACTTTTAAAATAAAGGTTTTACAACAACATCACCATATTCTGTTATATTTGGGCTCCATGCTCATCTATTTACAGTGTATGATATTGGTGAAGGGGGCCCACATGGGGCCCACATGAATATTTTTTCAGGGGGCCACGAATTCTCTAGCTAGGGCCCTGTTCACAGGAGCCGCTGAGAGCGAGTTCCAGCTGATAACGGTCATAAAGTGCGAGATAAGGTGCAAGTAGCTAAACTAAACATTTCATATTTGACAGCTGTTTTGAGAAATGTTAAACAACGACAAAAATAATCAGGCAAACTAATCAACTTTTTTTCTAATTTCACCATTTTGAACTTAAAATAGGCCTATATAATACATGTGATTTAATGTGAGAGGAGAAGAAACAAATAACAGCCATTTTCATCATATTAGGCATAAGATTAATAATGAATGTGTACATATTGTGAATTAATTTAATAAACATATTTACCTAACATCCATAGCCTTCAGTAAATTAAGGCTAGACAAAGTTGGCTTAAAAAAAGGCTTAAAAGTGTGGGGCTCAAAAATAAGTGTCATTTGGAACTCTTTTATAGTTATTTTTATCAAAAAATATGTTGATAATGATTAAAAACTTTAGTGCCCTTCGAAGGCACCATTTTAGATAGTTTGGCATGCATGAGATAAATGCCTATTTTGTCTATTCTACTAATGTCTATTCTTTAATCCACACACATAAATCGTAAGCGTATAATATCACCTGCTCAAGTACTTCTTGATGAGTTTCTTCTGTATTAAACAGCGAATCTTCTCAGTCAGATCGTCGCAAGATCTCAGGAATTCTCTCACACTGCTCGTGTTCACACACTCCATCGCTGCACTTGTGTGCGTGTGACTCGAACGATTCAAACTTCCATAAAGCCAGGGTTGCCAGGTCCCAGAAATATTTCCAGCCCAATGACAACTCAAAACCCGCCCAAATGGAATGAAAACTAGCCCAATTTTCCCATGTCCAATCAGATTAGACAACGGCTGGATTATTAACTTCCGTCTTCAGCATCTGATGATTATAGATATTATCTGATATTATAGTTACTTTATACCTTTATGGTTCAGCATTTAATATCAAATTAGAGGTTATGGTTTTATTGTTTTACACTTATCAAGCGATTTCTGTTTGCTTTAAAACAAGCGACTTTTTATTTAAATTTTTAGATTTGAATTTTGTTCAACTGTTTAATACAGATGTGAATTTGTTTGATCATTTCAATGCTAAAAACTCGAGTTTTTATTAAACCAATGTGCTTCGACATTAAGTAGGCTAATTGTTGAGTATGATCTGAAATATTTAATCTTTTAAATCATGTCGTTTTTTTATTATTCTAAATATTATTATTATTATTCAATTTATTTTTATTTAATACCTCCTTAAGCTCGCTTTTCAAATGTGTGTTGCCAAGAAGCTATGACAACATGTCTTCCAATAGCACTTCATCGAGTTTAATTGTACATGTTCTACTGTTATGCTGCCTATATAATGATTTACACAACCAAGCAATGAAAAAAAAAAAAAGCTTGTCATTTAGACCGTAACTTTGACTTACCTGTCGAGAAGAAAGCAGGCAACTTCAGCATCCCTTTGCTAGGGATTTCTCCTTCATTAGCTCTTTCCACCTGGGAAAAGCTATCCCGATATTTATTTACATCCCGATAAATACTTCTTTTTTTTTTTGCTTTTTGGCCACGGGGATTCCTTCTCCTGTGGCTCGGCATAAGTATGATCCAGCATTATTGTCCCGTGCAGTGCAGCCTTTTCAAATGTGCCGGGGGCAGTATCAATGCTTCCCATATGGTCTCGCGTTTAGGATTCCTGGTTTTCACCCAGGCTGCCCGGGTTCGACTGCCGGTATGGGAAGACAATTTTTTTTATATATTGCCAACAAAATTCAAGTTATTCAAGTTCATCAATAATCATTTTTAGTTATTCATAGTCTTAGAGGCCTACACGAACTGCAGAAACAAGCAGAATATATGTAAAAACTCATAAATGCTGATTCAGTACTGAATCATTTTCATAAATACAATTATATTGTATTCAGAAAATTTCACTGTGGAATATTTACTTTATCTATCATATTTTCAATTTAGTATGTCATCATTTAAACTTTTCATCTCCTAATTATGATGCATAGTCATAATTTTAATTTCAACTTTTTAAGTCATAATTTCGACTTTTTGTCATAATTATTACTTAATTTAGAATTACAATTTTTGTCAATTACGCCTTTTTAATGTAATACTTAAAATGTTTTTAAGTCATAATTTGGTAACACTATTTTGATGGTCCTTTTGAACGTGCTGTTGACTATAGTAGTGTTGCACCTGCATGTCCACTAACTCGCTTGTGAGAGTCAGAGTGTGTAAAGTAAACTCTCATTAGTGTTAGTAGAGTATTAATGGACTGGTAGGGTTAGGGTTAGAATAAGTTGAGATATAGTTGAGTTACTTATAGTCAGTAGAATATCTGTTGGGGAGCATCACAATAAAGAGTTAGCAGATATTACGCACAGTCTATTTTTTCAGATGTTTAAATGAAAAAATAACATTTTTTCAACCGATTGAATCTACACATAAGAGGCCTTCAGAAGTCATAACTTCAGGGGTAGGTCGGTGTAATGGGAATTTTAATTTTCACACTCTAGGTGTGCTCCTGATTTTTCAATATAATGATTAATGTGAACACTGTGAGACAAAGGGGGAGACAGCTGAAAAGGGAACCTCTGACCCCTTGGGATCAGAGGTGGTCCCATTTGGGACTTCTGAGTTTGTAGGAATAAACTCAGCAGGATTAGGTCACTAGCAGAGAAACCTTCCCTTGTTTAGATAAGGGCCTGTGAGCAGAAGACCTTGAAGGTACTATAAAGGCTCCTCTGCCCTCCCTCCCTTCGTCGCACTTGTTCCACAGACTGTACTAATGACTTCTGTGTGGCAACTGGGCCTTCTTGCAAGAATAAAATACTTTTTTAATGATCATTTTGAATTTCAGAGTGTCTCTTACGCAGTTGATGATTGTTTAATGAAAAATTGCCACTACAGTCGGTTGGCAAAGACACTACATGTGTAAGGTAGTTTTCCAGATTTGCCCCCATAATCAAATAGTGTATTACACTTTTCAAAGGATAATCTTGCTTTAAAGTTAGAATAAAAAGTTAAAAAAACAAACATATCTTCATACCTGTTGTGTTCTGACCATTAACTTGTTCTTTTTGTTTTATAAACAACGCTGGACTACTATGGAGGTATTAAAGGGTAACTAAACCCTAAACCAACTTTTTTTAGTTAATGATCTGTAAGAATGGGGCTTTATTAGTGCTGTTCATTGATTCGAGTAACTTTTTTGACATTTGGGTATAAAGTGTTTTAATTCTACAATATGGTGTAAAAACGTCTGAGTGCTGCCCTCTTCAGGTTGAACGGTGGCTACTGCAGTTGAATTTTCCTATTGGATGTTGCGGTACTGCGTGACGTAAGCGGTACTGCGTGACGTAGGCAGGTTCCAGCTCACCACGCCCTTGGTACGAGCTCACCACGCCCTTGGATGAGCTAGCGTAGATTTATCTGTATTTAGTACAGTGGTAGGTGTACTGTTGCTGGGTGCAACAGCACTGCTGGACTGCATAGCTTTCCAGCAGACTTGGAAATTAGGCGCCAGTGTTTGCATGCACTTGGCCTGGAAGACCGTGAGTGTAAAACCTGCATTTTACTCGGAATTGCTTTTCCAACGCAATAGAGGTGGAAATTGGCTTCTCCACACAGCTCGCGCTGAACAGCAACGCAGTGCCAAATGCTGCTCCTCGATCCTGCATGGACTCCACCACCGCAGCGGCGTCTTGATGTGAGTGATCATATATATTTTAATCACAATTTATGGTTAGGCTAAAGTTAATCCTGGGGTCGACAAACGCGTCGGCGCATTTTGCTGGATTTTTTCACATAGCGGCAAAATATGAATATGCCTATAGAGAGCGCGCGCGCTATGACATCAACTCGATAAAACTCATCAGATGCATATTTATGTCGTCTTGCGACCCTGTGAGCAAACTGTCCAGTTTAGACAGTCTGACAGCAGGACTCTCAGGTGCACGCCCTTCCGCTCACGGTTCGTCCCCTCCAGAGCCATATAGAGAGAGAGTTGCGACAACGGAAGTTCAAAATGCTTAGTTGTCACGTGATTCGCGTAGACCTCAGATAGTTCCAGGAAGTGCTTCGGAATCAACTAGCATGCTTTAAAACACAAGTTTATTTGATTCAGATAATCTGATAATATACAATCTTATTCTTTAAACGTCTTATCTTTTAAAACTGCATCACAAACGGTCTGTTCTACCGCGCTGCTGTTACTTCCGGGAACTATTGAAAGGCTCTACGAGCCGCCATTGCTGTAAAAAAAGCGTTCCATTGTAGTCAATGGAGTTGTCACAACTCTCTCTCTATATGGCTCTGGTCCCCTCTATCTCCGCTGGGGTCTGCCCACTTTTCTAGCATTTTTCAAATATTGCCAGTGGGTGGAGTCAGGCTCTGACCAGGGGTTTAGTTACCCTTTAATGTATTAATGTATTGATAATGCCATCAGAATGCAACCTGGTATCGGGTGGTCTTCTGTAGGTCTTGTGTTCACGAAATGAAAAGAACAAACATACGGTGGTTTCGGTGGTTTCTTCAAATGTAAAGCTTTTAACCACAGGTGAAGGGATTCCTCAGGCCGGCGCCACACTGGCTGCGTGCGTGTCCGTTTTTATTTCGGCTCCCATGTTAACGCCGGTTTCACACTGCACGCGTTAGCAGAGCGTATGCAGTGCAGGAGCAGTGCATATGGTGAGCAGGAGCAGGACGCGCGCATTTTGCTTTCACACTGGCAGCGTTTGTCACGCGCGGCTGAACTGCGGCGTGTGTACAGACAGAGTACTCTATAATGGATAAGTTGGCATTGCTTTATTTCGTTTTCAAATACATTTAAGAGAAAAGACTTGCCAAGAAGCTTATTTTATTAATAATTTCATTTATATAACTTTTGTTTCATCTTTGTTTTTATTGTTCTGGCAAGTTTGTTTTTGGACATTTGTTTTCTTTTTAAATTGCTGTTGGTCATTTGATTGACTGTTTAAAACACAATAGATATCATCAATGCACTTTTTGGATAAAACTGCGGTGTATTTTGGCCATGATCAATGCATTGTCACTTTAATTCAGCGTAAGCTGCGCAGCAAAAATAGACTCGGCGCCGAAACCCCCGCTGCACTGCTGTTCACGCGACGCTCCTGCTGGACGCTCACGCGCTGCTCCTGCTCCCGGTGTGAATGCACTCATTGATTAACATGGACACCGAAAAAAATACGCGCTGCTCACGCGCCGCTGACGCTTGCGGTGTGAAACCGGGGTAACAGGTTAGAGCTTGCACACTGCCTGCGTGATACGCGCGTCTCACCCCCAATTTCCACCAGATGCGGAACGGCTGCGGAACGGCTCCGCTGCGTGACAGCTCCGTGTTCCGTCGTCCGTCAATACCCACCAGGTCCGGATTTGTTGCGGAACGGCTGCGGTCATGACTGACAGCTGAAGTCACAAGGACCCACGAGATCTCGCAAATTCACGTATGATCGCGCGATATAAGTGCTGAATTGCTGCGGAGCTCTCCGGCATCTGGCAAAAATAGAAGCTCTGCGTATCTGCTCCGGAGGGCTGCGGATCGCCGGAGTCGGAACGCAGCTGTACCGCATTCAGTGGAAATACACTCATTGACTTTAATGGAAACCTATTGACTCCGCCGCCGTGCCGGAGCCGTAACGCAGCCGGTGGAAATTGGGGGTCAGGCAACGCGTGCATGCTAGAAATAGAATCGATGCCTATTTGTCACGCGACACGCAAGCGTTTTGGAAGCGTTTCCAGGCAAAATAGAATAGGAAAAGATATTTGTATGTCATTTTGAGATGAACATATTAATAAATGACATTTTGATGCTTGAAAGTTAAGGTTTTGACAAATGCAGATATAAATGCAATTAAAAAAATATTATTTTGATTTTCTAATATTGCACCTGTCAATACAGAACGAAATATTCTGTAGCCTATTTTGCCATCAATACTGCCGACGTTGTCTTTGCTGCTATATATTTATGTTTAACATATAGGCCTTCCACAACTCTCTCTCCATATGTCAAATATATCACCAGTGAGGCTTATCATATGTCACCTAGCAGCAGCAGCGCCGCGTCAGACACGTTTCTGGTGTGCAGAGACATAGAAAACGCCACGCAACAGAAACGCCAAGTAAATCTTTCTTTTGTACCAGTCATTATGACAACCTCTAACTGCACAAACAATCCTGGTCTTCTTCGAAGCCATAACAATGAGTTAGTTGTTATAAATACTTGTTTGATTAACCGCTACGGTTAAAAGTGAGTTAGCTCGCCAGTGACCGGAAGTGCCTGGCCGGAAGTCTCGCACAAAATACCGTCAACTGGCTGCATCCGTATTTCCGTTAAAAATAAGGTGAATAACGCTAGTTTATAAAACGGTTAGTTCCAATCCTTGATTCTGATTGGGCAATAGCTGTGCTTTATTCACGATAAAACACGGCTATGACCGCTTCACCCAATGGTTCTATGTATCACTACAACACCCCAAGCAACCACTCTTAACAACACGTGTGATCTCACTGATATTGTTCATTGAAGCTATAGTGGAGTATTGTGAGAGATCGAGAAAGCGAGTGTAAAGTTACCTGCATTTACAGTAGACATTGCATTTTCCTTCAGGTCAGTCCTATATTCATAATAAAATAATCAGTTTGAATGTCCGCTGTGATATCTTGTCCTTTTAACAGTTAACCGTTAAGGGGTTTTCCCGTGCCTATAACATTAGTCATCTGTCAGTTGCGTCTTCCTTCTCCGTGAAAACAAGTTTGAGTCTTTTCAATATAAAAGCCTTCTCTACCGACTGACTCATTCATAAGACAGTCTTTGCCGCCATCTATTGGCGAAATAATGTATGTAACTTCTGTTGCTGTTTATGGTCAGGGACTATTTTTTCCAGCGGAAGGAATGCTTTTAGTGATTTTACTTCATGAAAGTTGCATAGATGAATATTTTTCGGCTTTAATATTTGTATTGTGTGGCAACCGTTTTATAAAAGCAATAAGGTACTCGAGGCAAGTGCTGTATCGTGAATAAGTAACGGCTGAAGGGCGTTGTTAGGCACAACGCGAAGCGGAGCACAGCCTCTCATACCTTATTGCTTACATATAGGGCATAGAATAAGTAAAAGTAAATCGCTAGTTAATACCACTAACAAGGCTCAAAATAGCCTCACACTAACACGGTAGCATAATGAGGGTCCCTACATGCAAACCGAAGCATTGTGAACTTTGTAAGTGTACAGACAGTTTAATAAGAAGATACTTTATAAAGACAGTACATTACGCGTATACAGGCAGGAGCCATCTTGGAAAACAGTCTCGACTAGTCATTTTGGAGTAAAACGTACTCGGTTACTAAACGTAACCTCTGTTCTCTCTAGAGAGGGAACGAGTATTGCGTAAGTAGCTTACGCTGCGGGAAAGTCTCCTTTCTCGAGATACTGAAGCCAAAAAATTATCCTTAATTTTTTATAATCTTGTCAACGCAGTGCGGCAGCATGCAGACCTAGGGCAGGCGCTCGCGTGCCCATTGGCTGCCCTGCGGCAACTGCAGCAGCCTATCGCTGAGCCCTTGGCGTGACGTCACGACCAATGAGCGCGCTTGGCGCGCTTAATGCGTCACAGCCCGTCATTAGGGGTGTGGCTTAGCGTATATAAGCAGGGCTCAGAGGCTGCTTCACTGGTTTCTGTCGCATGAAGCGAATGAGCTCGTGGCGCGAGCACGGCGGGTTACGCAATACTCGTTCCCTCTCTAGAGAGAACAGAGGTTACGTTTAGTAACCGAGTACGTTCTCTTACGAGAGGTTCTCTCGTATTGCGTAAGTAGCTTACGCTGCGGGAACTCCCTTGTCAACGCCGTGCGCGTGCCCAGCATCCACTGAATGAGTCCCAGGGAAAGCCCGGGGAACGCGATAGCGGAGCTGGGCGGCCAACAGAGGGCTAGCACAGTACACAAGCACATACTATGGGGGCATGGAGCGGCACAGCCGGTCCAAACTTGACACTTCCCACGTAGTGAGCTCAACCAGTAGAGCTAAATCACACAACGTAGCCCGCGCACAGACAGTGGGCTGACTACGTGAGACTTAAACTGATAACACTTTTGCCTGCAAGGCGGGAACTTCCAGGTTGTAAAACCTAACAAATGTGGAGGGGGAGGCCCAGCCTGCCGCTGCACAAATGTCATGAATGGGAATCCCGCTGGACCACGCCCACGATGAGGCCATGCCTCTGGTGGAGTGCGCTCGAATGCCCAGTGGACACTGCAGGTTTTTAGACGCATAAGCAGCCGCAATAGCGTCCACTATCCATCTGGACAGGGTGTGTTTCGAGGCGGCGAGACCCTTGGTGCGCCCACCAAACGAAACAAAGAGCTGCTCTGAGCGCCTGGAGGCGGCGGAGCGAGAGATATAGTTTCTCAACGCCCTAACCGGGCAGAGGAGATTACTATCTGCCTCGCCGCCCGAATTCGGCAGGGCTGAGAGAGAAATGACCTGCGCTCTGAAGGGAGTGCCCAAAATTTTGGGAACGTACCCATGCCTCGGTCTGAGAATAACTTTAGAGTCATTGGGTCCGAACTCGAGGCACGCGGCGTTAATGGATAACGCGTGAAGGTCTCCCACTCGTTTGACTGAAGACAGTGCTGTCAGAAAAACGGTTTTGAGCGTGAGGTATTTCATATCCACGGTTTCCACGGGTTCAAAGGGATGTGCTTTCAGGGCTTCTAATATGGCGTTATTTTTTAGTCAAAAGTCATGAGCGTGTAAGACATGCTCACGAGCACATTATGTTATTTCACACGCGCAAAAATGAACCTTCAGCTGGCATGATAAAAGTACTCGCGCACAAATTCAACAACCGAGAGGTGTACAGGTAGCTGCGAGCGAGCGCCTGGCATACGCTCATAGGTTAACTCTGCTTGTACAGTGGAATCCTGCTCGCGCGCACCGGGCTTCTGCTCGCGGAGTGCTGTTTTGCTCGCGCAGTGGATTTCTGCTCGCTCAGCTGATTTCTGCTCGCTCGAGTCTACAAGACTTTTGACAATTTGGGGGCGGAAACCAAGGAGGGCACTGACCCTCTTATGATTGGTCACTTTCATCATGGAAAATCTTGGGAAATCCTAACCCCGCCCACCTTCTGACGCAGCGCGCGTCACTCAGCTCGCTCTGCTACTCCGGCTATCTCTGTGTATATTTTAGACAACGAAATATGTGATAAAACACCATACTAACTATTTTCGTTTTCATTTAAAGAAATCTTAAACATGATAGCCACACAAATGTGGTTCAGGCAACGCGTATTGATTATATTCACTGCACATTGCCTATTTATAAAAAAAAACTAAATATAAAACACAAACCTGCCTCTTTTCGTTTTAAATATAATATAAAAACATTAAACATTTTAATATGGTCCAGGCAATATGTGCATTTGTACTAAACAACAGATTTTGCAGTAAACAACATTACAGTTTTTAAAATTTTTACATACAATTATTACAATTTAAAATGACAAAACTCAACCCAGTCTCTTTTTGTTAAATTTCAGTTTTTATCAATATTAGCCATTATAAAAGTATCCACCTTTTTCTGCTCAGTCTAAACAATGCGCGCTGCCATGATGACGACTCTGGTTGCCTACTTCCGGTTCGTAGCTTGACCTGTACTAGCAGCGAGAGAATGAGTTCAAGCTGAAGCTCCTCATGTGCAGTTGTTGGTTGTTTTAACAATTCAAAGAAGATTTCAAACTTTTTAGAAACTGAGTGTTTCGAGCATAAGATAAGAAGGAGATAAGAATTTATTTTCTAAAGAGCCGTGAGTCAAAAGAACCGGCTCTTTTCAGTGAGCTGAGTCAAACGAGCCAAAATGTTTTTCACATCTGTCATGTTAAAGGTCCCATTCCATGGATTATTTTTATTATTTTATCATGTTTCCAGGGGTGCCCTTATAATGTTAGTATGTTTTTTAGATCAAAAATTGTTATAATTTAGAAATAAAAGGCATATTTCCTAGCCTGATTTCATTCCCTGGTTTGAACACTCTGTTTGAAGGGGCGTGTCTGCTGAGAGACTTCAGTGTAAACGCCCTCTGCTGTGATTGGCTGAAATGCTTGCATATGAAATATCTGGCATTACATGTGGAACTAAATGGAAAACTTTTACTATTACAGCTATTATGCGTTTTTACTATTACAGCTATCGGGATTAACGAATCGTGAGAAGTTTTTTAAGTATTTAGATCTCTTTCAATCACATAAAAAATTGCAGTGACGAGCATTGAGCAGATGACAGCCTGTTGATCGCGTGAAAAAAGATCTTATCATTGCAACGCAGTTTCTGCACTCACTAATGATTTCACCAATGCAAACATGAAGCATATAAATACAGTAAGAGCTTCGTTGTGCAGTGTAACAGCGTCATTGATTTCATAACGAGTGTTGGCAAGTGTCCATAAACTCGCGCTGTGTGATTGACAGCTTGGACGATTGGAAAGGGATTGTTCTTTGATCGCTTTCTGTATATTAATCACAGTTTAAGTAAGATTATTTTCATCCTACTAAGAGAAACGATGTGAAGTTGATCGCTACTTCCATATTAAATCACTACTTGTACTTACCGCTTGCTGGAATATAGTTGAAATTGTCCCCTTCGTCAGTATGAAACGCTGAGAGAAGCCTGCTTGATATTATCCCAGGTTAGAAAAACAGTCCGTGGTGAAATGGACAGAGCAAACTATCCATCCATCCATCCATCTTCTACCGCTTATCCGGGGCCGGGTCGTGGGGGCAGCAGTCTAAGCAGGGATGCCCAGACTTCCTTCTCCCTAGACACTTCTTCCAGCTCTTCCGGGGGGACACCGAGGCGTTCCCAGGCCAGCCGGGAGACATAGTCTCTCCAGCGTGTCCTAGGTCTTCCCCGGGGTCTCCTCCCGGTGGGACATGCCCGGAACACCTTCCCGGGAAGGCGTCCAGGAGGCATCCGGAAAAGATGCCCGAGCCACCTCAACTGACCCCTCTCGATGTGGAGGAGCAGCGGCTCTACTCTGAGCTCCTCCCGAGTGACCGAGCTTCTCACCCTATCTCTAAGGGATCGCCCAGCCACCCTGCGGAGAAAGCTCATTTCGGCCGCTTGTATCCGGGATCTTGTCCTTTCGGTCATGACCCACAGCTCATGACCATAGGTGAGAGTAGCAACGTAGATTGACTGGTAAATCGAGAGCTTCGCCTTGCGGCTCAGCTCCTTCTTTACCACGACAGACCGGTACAGGGACCGCATTACTGCAGAAGCTGCACCGATCCGCCTGTCAATCTCCCGTTCCATCCTTCCCTCACTCGTGAACAAGACCCCAAGATACTTGAACTCCTCCACTTGAGACAGGAGCTCTCCACCAACCTGAAGCGAGCAAGCCACCCTTTTCCGACTGAGAACCATGGCCTCGGACTTGGAGGTGCTGATTTTCATCCCAGCCGCTTCACACTCGGCTGCAAACCGTCCTAGTGCATGCTGGAGGTCCTGGTCTGATGAAGCCAACACGACAACATCATCCGCAAAGAGCAGAGATGAAATCGTGTGGTCCCCAAACCCGACCCCCTCCGGCCCCTGGCTGCGCCTAGAAATTCTGTCCATAAAAATTATGAACAGAACCGGCGACAAAGGGCAGCCCTGCCGGAGTCCAACACGCACCGGGAACAAGTCTGACTTACTGCTGGCAATACGAACCAAGCTCCTGCTCCGGTCGTACAGGGACCGGATAGCCCTTAGCAAAGGGCCCCGGACCCCATACTCCCGGAGCACCCTCCACAGGCCGCCGCGAGGGACACAGTCGAATGCCTTCTCCAAATCCACAAAGCACATGTAGATTGGTTGGGCAAACTCCCATGAGCCCTCCAGAACCCTGTAGAGGGTATAGAGCTGGTCCAGTGTTCCACGACCGGGACGAAAACCACACTGTTCCTCCTGAATCCGAGGTTCTACTATCGGCCGGATTCTCCTCTCCAGTACCCTGGCATAGACTTTCCCAGGGAGGCTGAGAAGTGTGATCCCCCTATAGTTGGAGCACACCCTCCGATCCCCCTTCTTGAAAAGAGGGACCACCACCCCGGTCTGCCAGTCCAAAGGTACTGTCCCCAACCGCCACGCGATGTTGCAGAGGCGTGTCAGCCAAGACAGCCCCACAACATCCAGAGACTTGAGGTACTCAGGGCGGATCTCATCCACCCCCGGTGCCTTGCCACCGAGGAGTTTCTTGACTACCTCGGTGACTTCAGCTTGGGTGATGGACGAGTCCGCCTCCGAGCCCTCAGCCTCTGCTTCCTCAATGGAAGACGTGACGGCGGGATTGAGGAGATCCTCGAAGTATTCCTTCCACCGTCCGGTGATATCCCCAGTCGAGGTCAACAGCTGCCCACCTCCACTGTAAACAGCGTTGGTAGGGCACTGCTTCCCCCTCCTGAGGCGCCGGACGGTTTGCCAGAATCTCTTCGAGGCCGACCGATAGTCCTTCTCCATGGCCTCACCGAACTCCTCCCAGGCCCGAGTTTTTGCCTCCACAACCACCCGGGCTGCAGTCCGCTTGGCCCGTCGGTACCCATCAGCTGCCTCAGGAGTCCCACAAGCCAGCCAGGCCCGATAGGACTCCTTCTTCAGCTTGACGGCATCCCTTACTTCCGGTGTCCACCACCGGGTTCGGGGATTGCCGCCTCGACAGGCACCGGAGACCTTACGGCCACAGCTCCGAGTGGCCGCGTTGACAATGGAGGTGGAGAACATGGTCCACTCGGACTCAATATCTCCAGACTCCCTCGGGATCTGGTCGAAGCTCTGCCGGAGGTGGGAGTTGAAGATCTCTCTGACAGGAGATTCGGCCAAACGTTCCCAACAGACCCTCACAGTACGTTTGGGTCTGCCGAGTCTGTCCAGCTTCCTCCCCCGCCATCGGATCCAACTCACCACCAGGTGGTGATCAGTTGACAGCTCCGCCCCTCTCTTCGCCCGAGTGTCCAAGACATACGGCCGGAGGTCGGATGAAACGACCACAAAGTCGATCATCGACCTCCGGCCTAGGGTGTCCTGGTGCCATGTGCACTGATGGACACCCTTATGCTTGAACATGGTGTTCGTTATGGACAAGCTGTAACTAGCACAGAAGTCCAATAACAGAACACCACTCGGGTTCAGATCAGGGGGGCCGTTCCTCCCAATCACGCCCCTCCAGGTGTCACTGTCGCTGCCCACGTGGGCGTTGAAGTCCCCCAGTAAAACGATGGAGTCCCCAGTCGGAGCACTTTCCAGCACCCCTCCCAGAGACTCCAAGAAGGCCGGGTACTCTGCACTGCCGTTCGGCCCGTAAGCACAAACGACAGTGAGAGACCTATCCCCGACCCGAAGGCGTAGGGAAGCGACCCTCTCGTTCACCGGGGTGAACTCCAACACATGGCGGCTGAGCTGGGGGGCTATAAGCAAACCCACACCAGCCCGCCGCCTCTCACCATGGGCAACTCCAGAGTGGTGAAGAGTCCATCCTCTCTCGAGGAGTGTGGTTCCAGAGCCCAAGCCGTGCGTAGAGGTGATCCCAACTATCTCTAGTCGGAATCTCTGAACCTCACGCACAAGCTCAGGCTCCTTCCCCGCCAGAGAGGTGACATTCCATGTCCCTAGAGCTAGATTCCGCGTCCAGGGATCGGGTTGTCTAGGCTCCCGCCTTCGACTGCCGCCCGATCCACTTAGCACCGGCCCCTTACGGTCCCTCCTGCAGGTGGTGGGTCCACGGGAGGGCAGAGCAAACTAACAACTTCGAATTAAACTTTTGCGGTATCCGATTATAGATAAACATCAACCATCTGTTGACATTTCGCCATCAATACGCCTGTGTTCCTGTGGGCGGAGGTTAATCTAAACACGGTTCTGGTGATGTCACTAATGACGGAAGTAGAGGGGTGTAGTCCAATCGAGCCGTTTTTTGTAGTCAACTTCTGTTAAATAAAATATCTCGCTTGGCATTGAACTTTGAGCTTTATAATTTTACAGATATTATTTATACTCTAACAACAACATTACACACTAACTAAAGTTTGAAACATGGGATCACGTAGAACGGGACCTTTAACATGGACAAAAGACAATCTCACAACAACATCACATCCTTTTAAAAATAAAAACAGTACAGTATACAGTAGTCATAACTTAGAATTTTATTATAATTGTATTTCATATAATATACAATAATGTAATTTTTACTTGTCCATAACAACCCCAAAACTTGCCTGCTTGCCTTGCACATCTAATTAATGGGCAAAGTTTTCCGACTTTTTTTCTTATGCTTTAGTTTTAACGCAGCTAACCACTCTAAACGTTTACTTTATTGAATGTATCTGATACGGAACCGGACATGGGCATTATCTCCTTCTTATCTTATGCTCGAAACACTCAGTTTCTAAAAAGTTTGAAATCTTCTTTGAATTGTTAAAACAACCAACAACTGCACATGAGGAGCTTGAACTCATTCTCTCGCTGCTAGTACAGGTCAAGCGCTACGAACCGGAAGTAGGCAACCGGAGTCGTCGTTATGGCAGCGCGCATTGTTTAGAGCAGAATAAGGTGGATAAGTAAAAGGTATAAGAAGCTATACAAATAAAGCAAACAATTCAGTCAAACATACAAAGTCAGCGCTCTAGTCTAACCATACAACGGTAAAGTTAAATAGCTTATATGTATAGCTTTATTTGTATAGCTTCTTATACCTTTTACTTATACTTTTATAATGACTAATATTGATAAAAACTGAAATTTAACAAAAAGAGACTGGGTTGAGTTTTGTCATTTTAAATTGTAATAATTGTATGTAAAAATTGTAAAAACTGTAATGGTGTTTACTGCAAAATCTGTTGTTTAGTACAAATGCACATATTGTTTATGTTATTAAACATAAACAATATGTGGACCATATTAAAATGTTTAATGTTTTTATATTATATTTAAAACGAAAAGAGGCAGGTTTGTGTTTGTGCTATTTCTGCTTGAAGCAGGTGCGCTGCTTCCAAACTCACTTTCGTCTCCGTCTGCGCTAGAAAGCGCGGGGGGGCGACGAGCGAATTGAAGCGAATAGCCGTGTCTTATAGTGTTCAGCACCCATTCTGACACGCCCTGAATAGCTTCCCATGCTTTTGCACGCATAGCTAGGGGTCGAATGGTCTCTGGGTTCAAATCGCCGCACTGCGCGGGATGGGGAACCTGTATCAGAGATGATGGGGCACAGAGCAGGCAGCGGGTAGGTGTGAGCACAGAGTTGTGGGCACATTTACTACACTTAATGCTCGAGCGGGGCACAGAGCGGGCAGCGGGTAGGTGTGAGCACAGAGTTGTGGGCACATTTACTACACTTAATGCTCGAGCGGAGTGTTTCCGCTTTATGAGATAGCGCTCTGGGCGCGTTGCCATGGGAACCCTGTCTGTGTGAGGCAGTGAACACACGGGAGTGGGCACTTTTTCTACACTTAATATCCCCTCGGCCTGAGCCGTTGCAGCTTCAGGTAACTGAATGGCAGAGCGAGCAGCGGGTAGGTGTGAGCACAGAGTTGTGGGCACATTTACTACACTTAATACTCGAGCGGCGTGTGTCCGCTTTATGAGAGAGCGCTCTGAGCGCGTTACCATGGGGACCGTGCTTGTGTGAAGCAGTGAGCACATGGGCGTGGGCACATTTTCTACACTTAAGGCACCTTCGGCCGGAGCCGGAAAACCCGAACTTATACTCTTTTTGAGATTTATCTGGGTCGCCGTGAAAACGGCGTTTGTGTGCAGGCGAGCGAGTGGCATTACTGGCTCGTTGGCTGCGGTGTAAGCTGCTGCAGTAGCCTGAATAGAGGGGACTGACAGAGCTGGGCGCTTTGATGGCGGTCCGGCCGTAGCGGGACTCAACCATCTTTTCCTCCTTGTGGATGCTAGGAGGACTTCGCGGGCTCAGACTTCAACGTAATCTTGGGCCGCGGACCCCGGGGGGGCGGCGGTCTGTGACGGCTGGTCGAGCGCGATCTAGGGCGGCTGCCCTGACGTCGCTGCGAAGTGTTGGGAGGCCGAGACGAGCGCTGTGTGGAGCTGCGCACAGGAGGCTGAGCTTGGGAGCGGCCTGTGGCTGGGCTCGAGCGGCGGGGCAGGAAGAGGTTCATTGCCTGCGACGCCTTCTGCACTTCGGAGAAGCGATCCACTATCCCGCTGACCGCAGGGCCGAAGAGGCCGGTGGGCGAGAGTGGGGCATTAAGAAATACAGAGCGCTCTGACTCACTCATATCCGCAAGCGTCAACCAAAGATGCCTGTCGATGACGGTGAGCGCGGCCATAGATCTGCCGATGGCTTGTGCAGCGGTTTTAGTAGCACGGAGCGCAAGGTCCGTAGCGCTGCGCAGATCCGTTAATGCTGAGCGATCCGAGCCCTTCTCGTCCAATTCACGGAGGAGGTCGGCTTGCAGGAACTGAAGTATAGCCATCGAGTGCAGGGCGGAAGCAGCCTGGCCGGAGGCGGTGAAAGCGCGGCCGGCGAGAGCTGAGGTGGTCCTGCAGGCTTTGGACGGCAGGGCAGACTTTGAGCGGCATCTAGCAGACGGCGGGCAAAGGTGCGTTGCCACAGCTTCCTCAACGGCGGGGATGCCAGTATAGCCGTTTTCAGCGGCCCCGTCCATCTGGGAGAGAGCCGAGGAAACTGGCGAGCGGAGTCTGGCGGAGAAGGGCGCATTCCAGGATTTTGAGAGCTCAGCGTGGAGCTCAGGCAGGAAGGGTGCTGACCTAGAGGCAGGCGCAGAGCGGCGGCTAGGCAGAAAACACCCGTCGAGACGATTGGGCGCCGGCTCCTTAGGTGGGGACCAATCCAGTCCCATCCTTTCGACCGCTTGAGTGAGGAGGCGGAGAACTGGCGCAGGATCTGCCAGACTCTAAAGTCGAGGAGGCGGAGCGGTGAGAGCCTGACCAATCCTCGCTGTCAGACGCGAGCAGAGAGCAGCTGTCAGCGGCGTCATCTGCATCATCTCCCAGGGCGACGGCAGTGCGGGCAGAGGCCAGCAGCTGCGCGTCGGTGAAGGGCGGGGGAGAAGGAGAGAGCGAGGCTCGCGGGAGAGGTTCCGGCGAGCGCTCAGCTGTAGCGTCTGGTTCAGGCGGCCTTTGAGAGCGACGTTTCTTCTTACGTGGCCCGGAAGAGGTGGCCGGAGAAGGTGGAGGATCTTCGAATTTAGCGAGTCGAGCCCGTAGGGTCGACATCGATAATTCCTCACACTGTTCAGAGAGAGCGCGGGCTGCGTGGTCGAAGCCCAGGCAGAGAGCGCAAACCACGTGGCGGTCTCCGTCGCTGAGCGCGGCTCTGCACGAGCCACAGGATGAGCGAGGCATTTGCAACAACGCCTCGCGCTCTTTTAGATGCAAGTGTGTCGCGGGGCGAACACACAAACACACAAACACAGAGCGGAAAAGGATATAGTGCCGGATAGCACAGCAGGCAGGGAAGGCTGAAGGCGGCGAAGTGGCCGGCGTCCTCAGGCTGAGATCCTCGGCGTGCTGGTCGCTTGCTTCGACGGCGGCTTCCTCAGAGATCAGCGATGCGAAGAGACAGAAATCAGTGAAGCAGCCTCAGAGCCCTGCTTATATACGCTAAGCCACACCCCTAATGACGGGCTGTGACGCATTAAGCGCGCCAAGTGCGCTCATTGGTCGTGACGTCACGCCAAGGGCTCAGCCATAGGCTGCTGCAGTTGCCGCAGGGCAGCCAATAGGCACGCGAGTCGCCTGCCCTAGGTCTGCATGCTGCCGCACTGCGTTGACAAGATTATTAAAAATTAAGGATAATTTTTTGGCTTCAGTATCTCGAGAAAGGAGACTTTCCCGCAGCGTAAGCTACTTACGCAATACGAGAGAACCTCTCGTAAGAGAACATGATATTAAACTCATAAATTGTAGTGTTTGATGGTATGCTAGCAAACATACTAGCTTTCCTTGTTGTCAAGAGCAATTGTTTGATTTTTGTTTTCATTTTAATCATTTCATAATTGAAAGCAATGAAGGTTAAGTGAGAGGTTAGATTAAAAAAAGAGAGAGTTGTAGGCCTACAACAGTATGAATAAAAAAAGTGGCAATAAAATAATAATAATTAAGTGGGGTATGGTTAACATGTTAAATTAAATGCTCTTTTTTTTTTTCGTTCTACCGAAAATGTGCTGGGAGCCCACTATTGCTGTAGTAACGATCTACACTTTTACATGGATCTGATTGACAGATAAATCATGTGATCTTATTTCACGGTTGTGTTTTTTTTCAGCTTTGTACAAAGTTTGCTCCGTACATTTAGTTTAACTGTATTGTTAAAGAGGGCGAGCTTGTAACGGCCACCTAATGTTATAGTGTTCATGACGTGAATGTTGTATATACCTTTAAGATGACACGTTATTGTATGCGTGCTGTTCAAGTGAGCGCGCGCGCAGTGAGAGAAGAGAGATTTACATTTACATTTATTCATTTAGCTGACGCTTTTATCCAAAGAGACTTACAATTGCTATATATGTCAGAGGTTGCACGCCTCTGGAGCAACTAGGGGTTAAGTGTCTTGCTCAGGGACACATTGGTGTCTCACAGTGGATTCGAACCCGGGTCTCTCACACCAAAAGCATGTGTCTTATCCATTGCGCCACACCACCCCTATAATGTACATTTAGCAGACACAAAGCGACTTACATTGCATTTCAAGTACACATTTACATTATTATCAGTTCTTGCTTTCCCTGGGAATCAAACCCATGAACTTGGTGTCACAAGCACCAATGCTCTACTGTTTGAGCTACAGGAAAGCTCAAGAGATGACCGCTCTACCGACTGCTGGTTTGTCGTTGCTGGAGTTTTACCATTCCACCGTGCTGACTAACTTGCTAACTATGGACACCATGCGGTCGGTGCGTGACTGATTTTCAGGTGATGTTGGTGTTTTTGGTCAGTTTTGACTGATTCTTGATACTATTTTCGTGGATCGCCCGAATATTGACTGTTTTGATAGTATATAAACGTTTGGACGAATTTTTGTTTTTGTTTTTCTCTCTACGTTTTTCCTTGTGGATCAATAACTGAACTGAATTATATTGTGCTGCATCGGGACATAACAGTTAAAAAAAAAAATCGGACATTTATGCAGGAATGACAATAAGGAACGGTGGAAATTGAAGATTGTGTGAAAGAATACTCGTCTGGGACTTGGTTTTTCTCTTCTATTTTTTTTTGGTGTGCGTATCTGTTCATTTCAAACCAGCACGTGCGGAATAGATTGCATTTGGAAAGGACACTTGGTTGAGTACATTTTTGTTGAGACTATCGTGCAAATCACTAATTTTTCATAGTTTTTTCTGATACTTTTTTATGTGGGTCACATTGCTGTGTTATACTGTTGTAAAACATATTTTGGTTTGCAGTTAAAGGGGAAAATCAAGGCAGACCTTATTTTTTTTCTTAGGCTTATTTTACATAAATAGTGCTGTTTTTTTTGTGGGTGTGGAAAAGTAACATTTCACTTTTCACATTTCAGGTAGTACGGCTTTTGACTCATATTTGTGTAAATTTAATGTATTTTGATTTATTATTTGCATTAAATAATTGATTGTGATTTCATACATAATGGCTACTCACCCTGACTTTCAGTCTGACTTTACTGACTGGCCCGCAGATGAAGACTCTTTTCTACAACAGGGAGCGTCACAGCATACTGTTGAAGATTTACAGTCTCAGAACAAGCTGTTACAAGCAGAAGTGGCAGTGCTGCAGCGGTGCCTTCGCGAATCGATTGACCTACAAAAGGACATGATGGACCGTTTAACACATCAAGAGTGTACCGTGCCTGTTACCCCACATCCAGCTCCCAGAGCCAGCTCAACTCCTTACAGTTTGGGGCAAGCTAAGTCAACAGCTCAAAGGTCAGTGCCAGTCAATGTAACTTATAGTACTGCACCTACATTTTCTCAGCCACTCACTGTGGATATGAGTGCCACAACAAATGCACTTACTGCTATGCTTAACCAATCACGGCTCGAGCCACCCGTGTTTGCTGCAGATGGTTCCCTGAATCCTGAGGAATGGCTTCAGTCTCTCAACGTGTATAGGACCTCCCTGGATCTCTCAGATGTCCAAATTCTCCTTGAGCTCCCACGTTTTTTGTCAAAAGAGCCAAGAAAATGGTTTGCTGCACTAAGCACACATTTGACCAGTTGGAATCAGTTCTGTGAGTTCTTTAGGACAGTCTTTCTGCCTTCGGACAATCAAGAACGTGTCCTGAGGGGCATTTTGGACCGTATGCAGATGCCGGATGAGCCACTGCCGACCTTTGTCGCTCATATGTTGGGTGAGTTTCGTAAGCTAAGGTCCCCTCCACCTCAACTAGAGCAAATAGACTTGATAAGGAAGCATGTGCTTGAGAAATATAGAGTCGCTCTTTATGGCACACCCATACCATCAGTCATGGACCTTCTTTTGCGG